>VDFB02208341.1:0-17182 GCA_007258455.2 Sequoia sempervirens
CCTTTAGCAAGAAAAAATTCCATGCATTTATAGAATTTTCTTCTAATCTTTTGACCTCTAGTTGATCTCCCTCTTTTAGACATGCTACATGTCTCACTTTCCTCTTCTCTTCCTGAATTTCCCTCGCTCGAGGAAGACAGATCTAACAAATACCTATTTGGTGGTACCTGCACTCGTAAGGATGTTGGATGAAGTTCTTTCATGGTGATGTGATCCCAAGGTGACATTATGATTAATCTATCATTTCATGGCTAGAATTTCATAGGTTATAAGGTAATCAAGTCTTGATAGATTGCAAGTTATTGTTACTATTGTCCAAATGTGTCCATCACAAATCAAATCTACTTAACGTTTTAACTCCCAAACTTTGTAACAAGTGTTAAATGTGACTATGGTCCACTAGTTACACAACCAAGGCCTCAAATGTATTCTCTAATTATAATCAGGAACTTTTTCTCTTCATTCAAGTAAATAAACTTGAAGGTAAACACCACCAAGTGGTTTATTGGACACCTACTTGACTAAAAATAGTAGAAAATTTATATTTAATTTCCATATGTCTAAGTGGTTAATGGGGAGGGGAGTGTGTACTAGGCTGGTTAAGTCATCATAAGTTTATGCTTTGGCAATAAAATTTTAAAGTCATCTTAAATCTTCCTATGTCTAATTGCTAGGAGACTTTTGGTATGTTTTAAAAGGTAGGATGAGATTGATGAAAAGAGCCAAGAGGCTTTCTCCATGGTATCAAGTACACATAAGGTGAGTCCTCTCTTATCTGATTTGGACATGATTTAAAGAACTTAGCTAGGAATTATTCATTTAACCTAAGGTTTTCTCATAATGCCATCATTGGAAAAGTATGATCAAATTCTTCTACTATGAAGAATTGGTCTATGTGCCTCTAGTAATCACTATAAATGTTTGTAAGGATAAAATGACTAATTGCATCAGGTAGGAGAGAATCAACATTGAGTTCTTCAAAGATTATATTCCTCTATTCATAATTTTAAAGGGTTGTGTGTGGAGGAGGTTATTGTTGGAGTTAAAATGACACTGAGAGGGGGAGGTGAATTAGTGTCTTAACAGATTTGACCAATTTTCAAATATTCAAAAACCATAGCTCAGATTTGATCTCAATATATTCTGATTAATGCATTAATGAGTTGAATGTAATCATTTATAAATAGAATTGAGAAAAGTAATAACCAACCAGTGAACTGAAATAACAATAATACAGTAAAGCAGTGAGCACACAAAAGAACAAAAAGACAAAAGATTTTCCGAGTGGAAAACCCTCTTGGGGTAGAAAAACCACTCCTAAACTGCCATACTGGCTTAATCTTTTTAAACAACTTGTTCACAATGCCTTATAGGCTAGTTTCTGAGCACCAACTCAAGGAGCACCAACCCCTCATTTAGAGACACCAATCTCAAGGAGCACCAACCCCTTATTTAGAAACACCAATCTCAAGGAGCACCAACCCCTTACTCAGATTACAAAATTAGAATAATAATATTAGAGGATCACTCTGTTTTCAAGTAAGCTCAAGAAACTTAGCACTCTTATCTACCTCATACTCTAAGACTCCAACTCTGTATTATAGATTTTTCCAATACATCTCTTGATACGGCCAAAATAACTATCTCTCAGAATTACTGGCCAGCCGCAGAAAAGAGTTTTCTACTTCTATTTATACATCTGCTAGATAGGTAACAGTCTTCAGGACTGATGGCAGAACAACCAACCCAGCTAAGAGTCATTCTCAACAAATTTGTAACGTATGAGTTCATTTTTCTGCATAAAAAGCACAACTGTCCACCACAGAAAATCATAACCTCTAATGCATAAATGACAATACTCAGACAGGGCATCATTTGACTAAGATGCAGAGAGCAGTTAGAATAAAATGGTGATTATAAACCAGTATGAGTAGCATGTAATGCATAAATAAAAATACCAAACAAATATGTAACTCCCATGGCTCCATCAATCACTGTTGAGCTTCCAACCAGAAATGCATCAAATAAACCTTCCATAAACCACTGTAAAAATTGTTACAATCAACAACAACAGAAATGTAAACACTCAAGATGGCAGCCAGGCTAGGGTTCGATACCCAGCAAAAAGAGTAAACTCAAAACGTTTTCCCTATTCCTTTTTATTTCCATCGATGACACGTTATGCCGAAGGCAACTTTAACACTAGACATTTCCCTTAGTTATCGCTTTCGCTGTGACACATCAGAGTCAGGGAGAAGACATAAAGAATACATTAAGTCATGCCGAGAGCCATTTGTTATGTTCTTTCCAATCACTGAGACATGAGCAAGTTTCTCACCGAGATGCCCTTTTGTTCCATTCACTATCGCTATAGCCTTTTGATATCAGAGAGACCTCCTGTAGAGCACACCATGTCTTTCTGAAAGTCTTCATCCACTTGTGTGTTGCTGAGACATTTTGTTGTCGGTGAGACATTTCGTAGATGAAGCTTTGCTTTCCCGAAAGTCATCCTTTCATCTGGTGTCACTGAGACACTTCAATACCTATGCTGAAAGTCACTTTACCACTATCAGTCATCCCTCTGTTTGTTGTTGTGACATTCTGCTATCGGGGATACGTTATGTAGATTTCATTATGTTTCACCGAAAGACTTTATCTCTTGTAAGTCGATGTAACATAATGGTTCTCTTGCCGATGCATCCTTCTATCTTATGAGTGTCGCTATAGCATACCATCATCGGGGAGACCTCATAGAGAATATCTTTTGTTTTACCGAAAGCCCACTTGATACACAATGGTTGCCGTGACACATAGTTTTTCTTGCCGACAAGTCCATCTGTACTACACATGTCGTTGAGACTTCAAACCATCGGAGAGACATCTTGTAGATCATTTCAGTCATACCGAAACACCCCGAATTCACACTTGTTCGCCGAGACAAGTCAGATCCTATGCCGACAAAGACCTTTTTGTTTTCCATCGGCGAGACCGGAGGTCACTCACCGAGACCTTTCTTCGAGCACATGATTCATACCGAAATGTTTATCCACTCAGAGTTGTTGAGACAATTCCAACCTCTCGCCGAAATCCCCCACATAAGACTTAGTCGCCAAGACTTGATGGGTTCGCTATGGCATTACTCCGAAGCTACAACCTTTGCTGATAAGACTTTTCGGTGCACGGTCGGTGAGACAATATGTATTCTGTGAGACCACATACCGAATACAACACTCCTGCTGAAAGACTTCCACATGCATTAGTCGGGGAGACATAACCCTTTTCGCTGTGACCTTAGACCGACACCTTAAACTCTTGCCGATGTGTTTCCATTTAATCTCTGATCGGTGTGACATACCAATTTCGCTAAGACATCATATCGATGTCGCAACTCTTGCCGATATGAACTTTCTTGTGTCGGTCACCAAGACACAAAGCGCTCGATGAAACAACATGTCGATAGGGATTACTTACGCCGATGAACCACCATATGCATTAGTCGGTGAGACCCGACTCATTCGGTAAGACCTCTTAGCAGTGAACAAACCTCATGCTGATAGAATTTTCTTCTGTAGCCAAGACCATGATCATTGTCACGCCGAAAGCTGCCTATATGTAAAAACAAATCGTTATGACATTAGAAATGTCTTGCCAATAGGAAACATAGACATTTCTCATAGAAATGGATTGGGGAGACCCAAGCATTTTCACGTTGAAATGTTCCTTTTCTGTCACAAGATAAAGCATGAGAAACCAATCAGAAACTGTCAACAAGTAGAATCAACTGAAGGGGATTTTGTCATCAAGGACAAACCATATGATCACAACTAAGATCCAACAAACTCCCCCTTTGTCCTTGATGGAAAAACACAACTGAATCTCCCCCTTTTTGCCTCAATGACAAAGGATAGAAGAGACGAATTTGCAATGCCAGGAGCCAACCAACTACCATAAGATCCAGCTAAAGATTTGAAGACCTATTACATACCACCTTATTTGACATGTTCGATCAAGGCACGTTCAAGATCACTTACTCCACATTCAATTTGATTAACTTCAATTTAGCAATACCAGAATTTGAGCACAAACAACCAACCTCTTCTCACCACAAGTAACCTCAATCACTGTTCATGACAATACACAGCAAGGACCAAAGATAATGGTTATTCTTCTTCAAATGACACACATCATTTTACTCTTTTCATACACAGAATATAACTTGAAAGCTTGTATACTGCATAATTCACCGTCAATCTATTCTTGTACACCCATCCTCCATATGAGAACTTCTATTACCACACCAAGAACAATAAAAGATACCAAAGATAATTAATCTCAGCCCTCACACAACACCGAATTATATCATCACAAAAATAACTCATAACATCAAGCATGTTTTTCAAACACTGTTATCCAAAGATAAATACATCGACATCACTTCAGAACAAAGACTTTCTTATTTTTAATAAATTGAGGAACTCATCTAAATGTCTCCATACTGCTCAAAGATGTCATAAGGACATACCATTATTTCCAAAGCCCAAGCAACCAAAAAGTTTATTAAGAACAAAGTGCACTATATTTCCAAAAACTTCTGAAAACTGTCAACCACTAGACCAAGCAAAAACATTCCTTAATGCAGATATTTATCCATTACCTTTCAAATCGGATGATTACCTTTGTCAGAAATAACAAAAGGTTAAGGAATTTAAGCCATTTCTCTTCCTTCAAAATACTATCTAGTTTACTGGCAAGACACTAGATTCATCAGCACCTTAAGAATTGAGCAACAACCTCACCAAAGATCTGTCAATGTACTTCTAACTTGTATTTCAAAAATAGAATGAACTAGTGGCATTTACAAGCCATTTCTATACATCTTATATCACCAAAAGCAAATACAAGATGTCATACCTCATTCTAGACTCCATAGGGGTAAAACATATTACCATACTAGACTCCCCCTGAGTCTTTGCTTCTTCTTAAGACTTGGAAGGCAGCTCTTGTGCAAGGAGTGCACAAGGAGTTTTCTCAGAAGCATCTTTATTGCTCTTTCTTCTCCACTCCAATGAAGAATTTTTCACCATTAATAGACCTTGTTCTTGATTATTGTCATTGCTTGATGTGTCGAGAAGATTGTACACATTTCCTTTTGTCCTCCTTCCAGCTGCAATGGCCTTTCCAAGCTTGTTCTTAATCTCACATCCCTGCGAATTGAAAAGAACATGATAACCACTATCACAGATTTGACTAACACTTAGAAGATTGTGTTAGGGTTAGAAATGGCAGATATCTAACAATTAAATGCAGATTTAATTAATAAACAGAGAAACTAAAACACACACAGATTAAATCATAACACAGAAATTTAACGTGGTTCACCCAATCTAGGCTACATCCACCAAACCGCAGCCATCCAATACTTTTATTATCCAGTGTAAAACATATTACAATCTTGCGAATAATTGTGTTTTTCAACATACAGTAATACCCATCCGAACCCCTTTTTAACAAGCTTAGAAGCTTCCAGATTTTTGGGTTCTACAAAATTGGATTTTCCTTTTTCATTGATTTTTCCCTTTTTCGGTGATCACACAAAAAAGTAGGAGGAAAATTTTTCTCAGGGGCTACCGCCCAGACCCACACTTGAGGCCCACGGCTAACTTCAGGATACAGTAGAAGATAGAGCTAGGGTGTATATTATACCTGCATGGGCTGTCACGATTATAGCATGATCGATCACCACATACCAACAATCTCCCACTTGGAGATTGATTAAGATATTTCTTTGCTACAATTACAGCTCCCCACTTGAAATGGGACAGCGGACCACTGTTTTGCTCTATTATACTTGAATTCAGCCTTGAAGAAGACGGCCAAGTGAAGAGACTCGACTTCTCCTTCAATCACCACCTTCATAAACATATCCACTGGATTGACATCTGTATGTATCTTGTCCAACTTAACCTGTCCATCCTCCAACACTGACCGAATGAAATGATATCTCAACTTGATGTGTTTTGTTTTAGAATGCAGAGCAGAATTCTTTGCAAAATGTATAGCAATCTGGCTGTCTGTAAACAAGTAATTTCCAGCCTATTGTTTTCCCAACTCATCCATGAAAAGTTGCAGCCATATCATCTTCTTTGCCACCTTTGTTGCAGCAACATACTCTGCCTCTATGGTGGATAAAGCAACCACCTTCTGCAATCAAGATATCCAACTCACTGTTGTCCCACCAACTGTAAATACATAACCTGTGGTACTCCACCTGGTATCTATATCCCTTGCTAAATCTGAGTCAACATAGCCTTTTAAATCAGTATTAGAGCCCCCAAAACATAAACAATTATTGGATGTTCCTCTCAAATACCTGAGAATCCATTTTACCGCATTCCAATGCTCAACTCCGGGATGACTCAAATGCACCTACTAACAACTCCTCACGGCATATTGCAATATCCAGTCTCATGCATACCATTGTGTGCATTAAACTGCCTATAGTTAAAGCATATGGTACCTTGGACATTTTTTCTTCCTCCTCTTGTGTCTTTGGACACATATCCTTAGTCAATTTGACATGACTAGGCAAGGTGTGTTCATAGTTTTTGCATACTCCATATGAAATCCACTGCCTTTTACCTTTTCAGCATAATTAACTGAGATAAAAACAATTTTTTGTTTTCCTATCTCTACAAATTTTTCATACCAAAGGATTTGTTTTGCTGCCCCAAATCTTCACTTAGCAAAATAATTTTAAGCATTTGTTTAACTCATTTATGTGATCCATGTTAGACCCAGCTATAAGCATGTCATCAACATATAAACATAAAATAATGTAGTTTTCATTATCCAACCTCTTAAAATAAACACAATATTCAGAATTACACTGACTATAGCCTTGCTCAGCCATAAAACTATCAAATTTCAAGTACCATTGCCGAGGTGTTTGCTTCAAGCTATATAAAATTTTCTTCAATCTACACACTAGTTTCTCCTTACCTTTGACCTCAAATCCTTGTAGGTGGTCCATATATATTTCCTCTTCCAAATCACTATGGAGAAAGGTTGTTTTAACATCAAGTTGTTCTAAATGCAAATATTTAGCAGCCACAATATTTAAAACAATACAAATGAAGTCATTTTAACAACAAGAGAAAAAATATCATCAAAATCAATACCCTTTTTCTTTGCAAATCCCTTTACAACTAATCTGGCTTTAAATCTCTTCTTACCTCCATCCTCCTCTTTTAGCCTATAAACCCATTTGTTTGGTAAAACCCTTTTACCTGCATGCAACTTGCATAATTTCCGTCTGGTTTTGACCAAAGGAGTCCATTTCTTCTTCCATTCATACTCCCCAGCTTGAACCTTGGTATCCCGCGTGCATAGCTTCATCATAATATTCTAGCTCACCCGATGAGTTAATAAAATGGTATGCAAAGGGGAAGGGAATCTTTACGGAGGTCTACTTATCCTTGAGGGATTGTCTAGCAGGGAGTTTGTGGTATTTGTTGTTCTTTGTTATTGCCCGACATGAAAACCACTCAAACGTATTGTTTGGAGATATCATCCAACAACTTTATAATCATTTTCTTTTTCTTCTCATCTTTAGCGACAACGGATCTTTGTACAACACTTTCTCATTGAATATGCCATCCTTGCTTCTCACAATTTTCTGATTTTCAAAATCCCAAAGCCTATAACCAAATTCATCAATGCCATATCCAACAAATACATATTTCTTTTATTTTGCATCAAGCTTGGTTCTATTTTCAGAATCTACATGTGCAAATGCTTTAACGAGTTTGAAAAGGGAATAACTCACCTTCTTACCTTTCCATGCTTCCTACGGAATACCACAACCCAAAGTTAGAGGACCCCTCCTATTAATTAAATAAACAATAGTGTTTACAGTCTCTGCCCACAATTTTAAAGGCAGCTCAGCATGCAATCTCATAGTCCGTGCACACTCCATTATTTTTCTATTCATGCGTTCAGCCACTCCATTTTCCTGTGGAGTCCTTGGAATCATTTTCTATCTACGAATACCATTAGAGGAACAATAATCTTCAAACTCTTTGCTGCAATACTCACCACCATTATCAGATCTAAGACATTTTAGCCTTTTACCCCTCATTCTCAACCAAGCTTCTCCATTTTTTAAAAGTTTCAAATACTTCAGATTTCTGCCTAAGGAAATAAATCCATACCTTCCTAGTTGCATCATCAATGAATGTAACATAATACAAAGATCCACCAAGAGAAGATACCTGAGCTGGTCCCCATATATCTGTATGCACAAACTCCAATTTCTCATCTTTCTTTTGCTTCCCATCCTTGAGAAAACTTAATCTCTTTTGTTTTCCATACACACAACTTTCACAGAAATCCATATTAACACATTTTAGACCTGGTAAAACATTATTTGAATGAAGTACTTTCATACCTTTTGCACTCATATGCCCAAGTCGATTATGCCACAATGTTGATTCAAAGTCCACGGCAACTATATGATCTTCTACATGCTGAACTATAGCAACTGTTCCTGAACATTAACCTTTTTTCTGTAACAATTAAAATTAAGAGGAATAGTATGACCTATACAAAATATAAAGGTCACTTTCACCTTTTCTACCACTAAGGCACCCTTTGTGACCCTCGAGTTTTATCACTAAAAGTAACAACACAACCTTCATCACATCTAGTTGCCTGCTGAAATTAAATTTGCAGCAACTTTGGAACATGCCTTACCTCCGCGTAGTAGCCAGTTCCCGATTACGCAGCTTAATCTTGATTCTTCCTTTCCAATAATCGTGAGGTTTATTTATCTCTAAATAAACCAGCCCAAAATCCTTGGACATAATCAAGAAAATAACTTCTATGGGAGGTAGCATGAAATGAAGCCCCTGAATCTAACACCCAAGAATCATCGGCATTATCAAGGGAAAGAATCAAAGCATCCTCATCAGATTTATTACTTACCACATTTGCCTCTTTACTTCCTTCCTTTCTGTCTCCTTTATTTTTCTGAGACCAGCAATCTTTCTTTAAATGACCCGGCTTACCACAGTACCAGCAATCCTTCTTGTTTCTAGATTGGGACCTTCTGTCCTTTGATTTCCTCGTGACTTCCCATGATTTCTGGAATCGTTTCCTCTCTCCTTTGTTCTACCCCTGCTTTCTGCATTCAAAACACTGCCTGATGTGGATGTTCCACCTAAGCATTTCCTATGAATTTCCTCGCTCAAAATAGCACCAACAACATCATAAAATTTCAATGTATTCGAACTAGAAATAGAATTGCTAACAACCATTACCAAAGGCTGTTGTTCAGCTTCGGACAAAAGAACACATAATCAAAGAGCCCTAACTTCTTCATCAAAGTTTACTTTGGGAATTTAATTGATGGTTGGTGGCCGTATTAAACTCGACAGAAATGATCGTTAAAGCCCGACCCACCTTCTGCCGTTTCCATATTAAATAAACACTTCATAGAGATACCTTATTAGAAGGCTTTTTCATATGCTTCTCCGAGGGGTTTCCATCAACAAGAGTTGTCTTTGCTTTGTAATATTGAGCATACCCGTTTTGCCAAGCATAAGCGAATCGCCAAGAGCCTTTCTATCCAAGATCTCCTAGTCCTCATCTGACATTGCTGCGGGTTTCTTGGTTTTCCCTTCCAATGGCCGCCATAAATCCTTCTGATAGAGATAGTCCTCCATCTACATCTTCCATAACTGATAGTTCTGCCCGTTAAACTTCTCAACCTTCTTGCTACCCTCGTCTGCCATTGCTCCCCACTCCAGCGTGAGACTCCCCTTTCCGGTACATGCTGAGACCTTCCTACAGGCGATAATCAAAACACAACCCCTCACGATTACCACTTGTTAGGGTTAGAAATGCGGATATCTAATAATTAAGTATGATTTAATTAATAAGCAGAGAAACTAAAACACACACAGATTAAATCACAACACATAAAATTTAACGTGGTTCACCCAATCCGGGCTATATCCACCAAACCATAGCCATCCAATACTTTTATTATCCAGTGTAAAACCTATTACAATCTTGCGAATAATCGCGTTTTTCATCATACTAAAATACCCATCTGAACCCCTTTTAACAAACTTAGAAGCTTCCAGATTTTAGGGTTCTACAAAATCAATTTCCTTTTTCATTGATTTTCCTTTTTCGGTGATCCATAGCGAAAAAGTAGGAGAAAAGGCCTTTTTCTCGAGGGTTGCCACTTACGAAACCCTACAGGGCTTCGACTGGCCTGGACCCCGGCAAGGATAGGGGCTGGGAATTGTCCTGTTATACCATAGACTCTCGATTATAAGCATGATGATTGCCACATACCAGCAGTTGACCGGCGAGACCTTCCACATAGTACACATTATAGATAGGAGTGTCTTCATTTAGAAGAAGTGAACCTCTACCTTTAATTTGAATACCAAAGTTATCACCAAACTTAACATAACCACCTACATAATCTTCAAGATTTATAAACTTATCCTTGTCGCCAGTCATATGGTTAGAACATCCACTGTCCAGGACCCATAAGTCCTTTTTCTTGGAATGAAAAGCAGTTTGAACCAACATAGTTTGCTCAATGTTGTTGACAGTCTTAGGTTTCCAAACCTTTTTAATTTTCTGCTGTTTAGATTACAGATCAGTTCTACACTGTTTGACAGAATGTCCCAAAGCATTGCATTTAAAACATCTGATCTGTCTAACAAAGCCATAGTGTTGCCTAAGACCAAACCTGGGTATTCTCGGATTTATAAGCCTGCATGTGTTCACCTTATGTCCAAATTTGTTGCAGAAAAAACAACAACCATAGAAGAAAGGATTGACTTTGTATGAAGATCTATTACCTCTTAAAGACTGACCATGATCCTTACTAAATTCTGAGTGATTTGAACCTAAACCTGTGACTTCAGAAGAGCGGTTTTGTTTTGCATGGTCAATTGAGCATTCACCCTTTTCAAAACCAATACCAGTTTTATCTTTGTACATCTTCTGCTTGCTGAGCATCTCATTCAATTTTAGAGTGCTTTCATATTTTTCAATTTCCTTCCTAAGACAGACTACGTCTTGTTCCAGTTTTTGAATTTCTTGATCTTTGCAACTTACAGTCTCTCGAAGATAGTCTTCAACTCTTTTAGCTTCTTCAAGCTGAGTTTTCAGAGAGACTATTTCTTGATCGGGTTTATGTTCTTGAGCAAGAACTTGTTTTCTGAGTTTTCTGACCTCTTGTAAAGCACATTTCAGCTCACTTTCAAGATCTACTTCACCTTCTTCAATATCAATGGTGTTTGAATCATTTTGCTGAGTAATTTCAGCCATGAACAAAGTTTCATCTTCTTCAACTGATGAATCTTCAGACTCAATATCAGATTCATCCTTACTAAACATACTTTTCTTCTTTTTGAAATTGAAGTTTCGTTTAGGTTTGAAGGCCTTCTTCATAGGCTATTTTTCAGTTGTCTCATTGTCACAGATTTGATCATCATAGGGACACTTTGCAGCAAAGTGACCTATTTTGCCACAGTTAAAACATTTAAAGGGAAGTTTTCCCTTATATTTTCCTGATCCCTTTTTAAATCTTCTAAGAAAATGGGATTCTTTAGAATCTGACAACTCTGATTCATTGACTTCGACTTTTGCTTTCTTTTCAGTGTTAAAGGCAGTTTCTTTTCCTGTTGAATTATTTTTGCTAGTTCTCATTTCATAGGCAGTAAGTATTCCTTACAGGCTGTCTAAGGTAAGCTTATCAAAGTGTTTCTTTTCTTCTAGGGCAGAAACCTTAGATTCAAATTTGGATGGTAAGGTTCTAACAACTTTTGTGACCACATCAAATTCAATAACCTCTTGACCTAGACCTTTCATTGCATTGACAATTTCATCAACTCTTAGGAAATATTCAGCCACTTTTTCATCATCCTTCATTTTCAACTCCTCAAACTAATGTTTGAGTGTAATGATTTTTGACAGTTTGACTTTGTCATTCCCTTGATATATAGTTTCAATTTTTTCCCAAATTTCATGAGCAGATTTGCAATGCATGACTTTAATGAACACATCTTTAGTTAACCCACACAAGATGGCATGCTTAGCTCTGGCATTTGTTTCATACCTCTTTTTTTCAGCAGGATCAGTGGGAATAGTGGCTGGTACATTATAATCATTTAAAACCATGCTCCAAACATCAACATCAAAAGAAACAAGAAAAGCTTCCATTCTAATTTTCCAAAACACATAATCTATTCCATCAAATAACGGAGCTTTGGTTACAGAGGCACCATCATGAGAATGTGCCATTAGAACAAACTCCAAGACCAAGATCAATCCAAGGTGATTAAACCTATTAGAGGACCCTACGCTCTGATACCAATTGTTGGAGTTAAAATGACACTGAGAGGGGGGGTGAATCAGTGTCTTAATAGATTTGACCAATTTTCAAATATTCAAAAACCATAGCTCGGATTTGATCTCAATATATTTTGATTAATGCATTCATGAGTTGAATGTAATCATTTATAAACAGAATTGAGAAAAGTAATAACCAACCAGTGAACTGAAATAACAATAATACAGTAAAGCAGTGAGCACACAGAAGAACAAAGAGAAAAGATTTTCTGAGTGGAAAACCATCTTGGGGTAAGAAAAACCACTCCTAAACTGCCATACTGGCTTAATCTTTTTAAACAACTTGTTCACAATGCCTTATAGGCTAATTTCTGAGCACCAACTCAAGGAGCACCAACCCCTCATTTAGAGACACCAATCTCAAGGAGCACCAACCCCTTATTTAGAGACACCAATCTCAAGGAGCACCAACCCCTTACTCAGATTACAGAATTAGAATAATAATATCAGAGGATCACTTTGTTTTCAAGTAAGCTCAAGAAACTCAACACTCTTAACTACCTCATACTCTAAGAATCCAACTCTGTATTACAGAGTTTTCCAATACATCTCTTGATACAGCCAAAATAACTATCTCTCAGAATTACTGGCCAGCCGCAGAAAAGAGTTTTTTGCTTCTATTTATACATCTGCCAGATAGGTAACAGTCTTCAGGAGTGACGGCAGAACAACCAACCCAACTAAGAGTTGTTCTCAACAAATCTATAACGTATGAGTTCATTTTTCTGCATAAAAAGCACAACTGTCCACCACAGAAAATCATAACCTCTAATGCATAAATGACAATACTCAGTCAGGGCATCATTTGACTGAGATGCAGAGAGAAGTTAGAATAAAATGGTGATTATAAACCAGTATGAGCAGCATGTAACGCATAAATAAAAATACCAGACAAATCTGTAACTCCCATGGCTCCATCAATCACTGTCGAGCTTCCAGCCAAAAATGCACCAAATAAACCTTCCATAAACCATTGTAAAAACCATTACAGTCAGCAACAACAGAAACTTAAACACTCAAGATGGTGACCAGGCTAGGGTTTGATACCCAGCAAAAAGAGTAAACTCAAAATGTTTGCCCTATTCCTTTTTATTTCCATCGATGACACGTTATGCTGAAGGCAACATTAACGCTAGACATTCCCCTTAGTTATCGCTTTCGCTGTGACACATCAAAGTCGGGGAGAAGACATAAAGAATACATTAAGTCATGCCGAGAGCCATTTGTTATGTTCTTTCCAATCACTGAGACATGAGCAAGTTTCTCACCAAGATGCCCTTTTGTTCCATTCACTATCGCTATAGCCTTTTGATATCAGAGAGACCTCTTATAGAGCACACCATGTCTTTCTGAAAGTCTTCATCCACTTGTGTGGCGCTGAGACATTCTGTTGTCGGTGAGACGTTTCGTAGATGAAGCTTTTCTTTACCGAAAGTCATCCTTTCATCTGGTGTCACTGAGACACTTCAATACCTATGTCGAAAGTCACTTTACCACTGTCAGTCATCCCTCTGTTTGTCGCTATGACATTCTGCTATCGGGGAGACGTTATGTAGATTTCATTATGTTTCACTGAAAGACTTTATCTCTTGTAAGTCGTTGTAACATAATGGTTCTCTTGCCAATGCATCCTTCTATCTTATGAGTGTCGCTATAGCATACCGTCATCGGGGAGACCTCATAGAGAATACCTTTTGTTTTACCGAAAGCCCACTTGATACACAATGGTTTCTGTGACACATAGTTTTTCTTGCCGACGAGTCCATCTGTACTATACATGTCGCTGAGACTTCAAACCATTAGGGAGACATTTTGTAGATCATTTCAGTCATACCGAAACACCCCGAATTCACACATGTTTGTCGAGACAAGTCAGATCCTATGCCGACAAAGACCTTTTTGTTTTCCATCGGCGAGACCGGAGGTCACTCACCGAGACCTTTCTTCGAGCACATGAGTCATACCAAAATTTTTATCCACTCAGAGTCACTGAGACAATTCTAACCTCTCGCTGAAAGCCCCCACATAAGACTTAGTCACCAAGACTTGACAGGTTCGCTATGACATTACTCCGAAGCTACAACCTTTGCTGATAATACTTTTCGGTGCACGATCGGTGAGACAATATGTCTTCCGTGAGACCACATACCGAATACAACACTCCTGCTGAAAGACTTCCACATGCATTAGTCGGGGAGACATAACCCTTTTTGCTGTGACCTCAGACCGACACCTTAAACTCTTGCCGATGTGTTTCCATTTAATCTTCGATTGGTGTGACATACCAATTTCACTAAGACATCATATCGATGCCGCAACTCTTGCCGATATGAACTTTCTTGTGTCGGTTGCCAAGACACAAAGCGCTTGATGAAACAACATGCCGATAGGGATTACGGACAAGCATTTTTCATGCCAAAATGTTCCTTTTGATGCACAAGATAAAGCATGAAAACCAATCAGAAATTGTCAACAAGTAGAGATGCAATTGAAGGGGGATTTTTGTCATCAAGGGACAAACATATGATCCTAACTGGGGGGTCCAACATTTATGCACTACCAAGAAGGGGAGGAGACCTTTCCTTGTGATGGAACTTCAAAATTTTTCGCTCTTTGTGTTCCATTTTATATTGCCTTATGTCTCACGTCATCTATGGTGTTTGGGAAAAGCCTAAGCTTGGTGTTTTACCTTTGTCTTCATGTAAAACCCTAGTGTTCATCTTATGCTTTGGGTGGGATCTTTGGGTCGTTACTTTTTGGGGAGGGTTTTAAAACAACTTAAGCCCCATCGCTTCGTCTAGGCTAGGCCCCTTTTGATTTATTGTTTTATTTCCTTCGCCTAACTTTATTATTTCTTAAGTCTTGGATGGTCCCGTGCTCCCTTGTTTAAAAAACAACTTATGTCATTCTTTATCATCAGCCTAGTGATGTCCCCTCGTTCTTTTAATAAATGTTTATATTTTGCAGAGGGAAAAGTTTGTGTGACCATAGATCAATTATCATTTGATCTCAACCGTTCCCCACCATCCCGTGATGACCCCACCACACTGTTTTGGTTGATCATGATATCTCGGGCGAGCGCCACATGTCTCATTTAATGAAGCCGAAGAGATGATAGAAATAATTTGATACATTTATCTGGTTTTAATACATTATGTAGCGGATTACTAAAGCATTTAGGAGATGCATGTGTTTCAAATCAATGGAGATGTTATAATCTTGGTAGGAAAGGTACTTGATGGTTAATGACAAAGCTAGCAACTGTGTTGAATGAACAAGATTACCAATGGTTGAGATCCACAGTTTCCCACCATAGCGTGATCAGAAGTTGCGAGGTCTTTATCGATCGTGATATCGCGGGCCAATGCCATGTGGATTTCCTTGGCAGCGCATAGTATGGTGGGACCTTATTGCCATGATGGAGATCATGTCAGTTTGTTTTGAAGGCATTCATTCGATCATCTAACCAAAGTGAAGGATCGACGGCTAGTATTTGAATCTGCATCAAATGCGATTACAAGGTTCTATTCTGTAATTTCATATTTCTGTTTAGCCCTCCTAGAGAACTAAAAACTCAAAATTATAGCTGCCCTCCTAGAGAACTAAGTGTTGAAAAGAGCCAAGATGTAGACACCAGACATATGGCATATAGGTTATTTGTAGCAAACAATGAATTTTGATATATAGAGACTCAGATGCATGTATTTTGATGGAGTAAATGAAGATATCTAAGTTGCGGATTAAGATTTTGGTATCAATTGTTTGTTAAATTTATGCAGTTATTTAATTGTCTCCATTATGACGCTTCTCTATTGTTTAAATTGATATAACAAGTTTATACTCAGTTGATCATTGTACATTTGCTATATATGTGTGATCTGGTTATTCGGTTCTCTAAAGTAGGGATTAAAATCTTTTAATCAATCACAGCAATTGGGAAGTGTTACTTGGATTAATAAGAAGAATCACATAACTAGAATTGCCATTCTATCTCAAAAAGAGTTTGTCAATTATTCACTTGCACGTTTACACAAGTTGTAAACAATTTATGTGCCTGACAGTTTGAATTATTGCCATTATTGAAATCCACATTTACATATATTCATTAGACTCCATATACCCAATAAGGCACTGGTCTCCCCTTGTATTCTTTTATAATTTTTATTATTCTTATTTATTTTACACTTACATTTACAAATACACATACATATGCATTTATTGTTTTCATTTATTTCTCATGTAGTTTAATAGTTTGATCGATTTCATATTATGTGTTGAAGACTTTAGAGATTTCAATTACGATGAATTTATGGATATGGTGTATCTATAACGCTTTCACAAAACTATAGCTCTTTGTATTACGCTGCGTTTAGAAATACACATTTATATACATAGATATAGATTTCTTTAATGATATGTTGCATTTATTTTTCTAGGAGAGCATCCAATAATTGCATTTATATTTACATTTACATTTAAAAATACATATACATACATACATGTGTGTGTGTGTGTGCATGTATATCATTTATATTCAATGTTCAAAAACAACCCATTAAGGTGCACTTTTGGATAGAAAAGGAATTCAATAAAGAATCAAATCTCCCATACATACTTTATTGAAACCTAGGCTTGAACCTCTCATTTCACATGCTTTTCTTCACAAAAATATTGAGGACAACAGCTATACCTTCTTTATTTCTCATCCTACGCCTTATTCATCCATCCTACAATTACAACAGTATCC
>VDFB02208342.1:0-40147 GCA_007258455.2 Sequoia sempervirens
TTGTGTCATGGTTTTGGATTTGTCCTTGTCTCTGTATTGGTTGTTGTTGTTTATTTATTTTAATTATGGTTAGTTGTTATTTAATTTATTTTTACTTTATATGGAATAAATTAATGATATTTTGTGGATATGATTAATTGTGAGTAATTGTAATTTTGAATTTAAATATTGTAAATTAAAAGTGTTTTATTAAAAGGTGTAAGTAATTAATTTAAATAAATAATGTTGGTGATAATTATAAATTATCTTTTTCAAGATATTAAAATTAGAAAATCAAAAGAGAATATCTTGTGGGGATAATATCATGTGAAAATAATGAATTTTTAATTAAAAATTGTGAGATAAGTGTGAGATTTTAAAGCAGTAAAAAGAACCAATGGATGGGTTGGATTTTTGAGAAAAAAAGAAAGAAGAACTTTATTTATTTTTCATTATTTTTTTATGGTGAGGAAAGGAAGTTTCCACACACACACAAGAATGGTTTTTTTGGGTTTTGTCTGGAAAAGAAAGAAAAGATAAGGATTTTTGCATTTCTCTGGAGAAAATTGTTTTGTAAGAAAAGAATAGCAAATTGATTCAAAAGTTAGTTGAAAGGAAATTGAGAAGGATCTGTAGAGGGAGTTCATTTTCGAAAGAGGAAAAAGGGTTACCATGTTTGGATTCATCATCAAATGAAGGACTCCAAGTTCTTTTTGATTAATTTAATTCCTTTGTTTTTTATTGTTCTATAAGGGAAATGGAAATCATGTCTGCCATGTTTGAAATTGATAATTATGTTTAAAAGAAGATTTTGTTGTTGAAATTCGTTTGTGTCAACTTTTAAATCTTTTGTGGAAAATGATTGTGAAATATTCTAATCTTGCTTCAACAAAACTAGTTGTGAAATTTTGATTGGAAAAGAAAACAAAATTATTTTGGGGTTAAATTATGCATACCCAGATTTGCAATTTGTCTGAAAATAAATCAGATTGATATTTATTGTAAATTATTTTAATTTATATTTATTTATATTATTTTTCCAAAAATATGTATATATATGTGTTGGGGTTAAATCTTGTATGCCCAAATTTATTCTGTGTTTTTTTTTTTAAAGAAAAGAAAAGGGGGACTGTTGATTCATTATATTATTTATTTTGTAATTTATAGGAAAAGATATATATATATACCTAGAGCATATATTATCTTATGTCCTTTTTAAAAATATGTATATTTTTTTTATATAGTTCGAGTTCTAATACGTGTTTTTGGGTAGAAATAATATATATATATATAATTTTAATTTATATTGAGGGGTGGTGGTTGGTCAGTACTTCACCCGACCCTACGCTACATTCACCTTGTTGGGCACAGCAGCCCTAGGCTATTGTACACAGCCAATGGGGATTGTGGCCTCCCCACGGGGAGGTACCCAGTACCCACTACGTGTTGTCCTTTTTTTATAAAATTCATTTTTTGTAGTTTTTTTTATAGGATATATATATTATATATATGTGTGTGTGTGTGTGTATATATATGTATCTATATAAATAAATATATATCTGTGGATAAATTTATAGTGAATTATTCTATTAATTTTTATAATATGGATCAAAATGCATTTAATATATATATATATATATATATATACTTTACAATAATGTATATATATATATATAAATAAAGGTGGCTATTTTTGTTGTGATTGTGGAATAATTAGATAATGTTAAATTTACAATGTTGTAATGTAATCGAGGAAATTAGAAATAAATTGTGTGAATTAAATTAAGTTGAATATTCTTGAGTAAACTAATTTATTTATTTTCTTGGTGAAATTATTTTGTGACAAAATATGTTATATGGTGATGTTTTGTGTGATTTTTTACTCTTGAAATTATTTGTTGAGTCAATTGTGGTTTTCTTTTTATTGGATTTGTGTCATGTAGGAAAACCCTTGAGTTAGTTTATCCTTCTATAGGAGCTTAAGTCATTGATTAGGGACTTCCAGAGGTGGGGATACTAATGTTTATATTTGATCTTGTAATTTGATATTTGGCCTATGTTTTGACTATGGTTGTGATTTAAGTTTACATATGGGTTGTACCTTTTTATGGATGTGCTTCATATGATTTTGGCGAGATGGTTTTTCCTCATGGATGTTCCATTTGTTGGTTCAATGTTCTTGTGGTACAACTCCTTTGTGTTGGATTTTTGTGTTTTGGGTTCTACAGAGAGTAGCTCTACATGGGGGCTGACGCACAAAGGGGCTGTCAGGGCAACCCACGTTAGAGTTAGAGTAATCAATGATAACCTAAGCAATTAATTAGGGGGTGGGTAGTTACACATTAATAAGATAAGTATGGATGCCTCGTCTGCCTGTTAGTGCTATCATAGGCTAAAGGTGGGCCGAGAAGGCTGTGGTTGGCACAATTGTTGCCTCATCCTAATGAGAGGTTAATGGTTTTGCATGAGTAACCCTATGGAGTGGTGCCTTGAGATAGGCTGTCAAGAGAACCATAGATGGAGGCAACACCTTGTGATAGGTTGTCTGAATAATCCATGTGAGGCCATGCGATGACACTCTCCTCTAGCATTCCCTTTTGGATGGTTGTATTGAAATCCTCTGGAAGTGGTCTATTGTTTTTTTTTGGAGATTTATGTCATTGTGAGATATTTCTTTGTGTTCTCTTGATTTTCGTGTCTAGAGTTTAGTTTTGCCTTACTGTTTGGATGTGCTTGGTTAGGGATCCTTCCTTGTTTACTCCTAGCATGGGGGTGGTTGGGTGGAATGTGCTACACACCCCGTTGGGTCCCCTTGGATGCAGTTGTACCATTCAGTGTAGAGTTTCGTTGATATACTTTGATCTAGGATTCATATGTTACGAGATGTATATTTGTACTCTATATGTATTCTATGTATTGATGTATCATTCCCACGTGTGTTGGGAAGACCTATCATGTAATTTTGTATATGTATTCATTGAGATGTACTATTAGACTAATGTAATGTATTATCATACCATTTAAATTATTCTTGAACTACCATTTGTAAGTACTATTGATGTTATGTTGTATTTGTGGAAATATGTACTTAATATTTTCATGATTAATTTATTGTATTTACATGTATGGTTTTATATGGATTATTCTTATCATTTTGGTTATCATTAATGAATGTTTTAAATGATGATGTGTGAATGAATGGATACGTAATTGGTAATTTAATGTCCATCTATTAACTTTGTTATGGGATAGTTTAGTAATGTCACCTCATGTACCCCAAGGGACTTTGATGTGCAACTTGAAACATTGGTTATGTTGGAAAAATTAAAGTGCATTCCTTAAGTTTTTTTTTTTAAAATTGTTGTGTTTTTAGTTGTTCCTTTGGGGTTTGTGCGATAGGGAATTACAGCTCTTTTCCCCAACCTATGGAAGTCTAACAATTCACTTATGCAATGATTTCCCCATAAAAATAACAACATTATGATCACAAAATGACTATTTAAAACCCACAATAAAAAATCAACAAGTGTGGGACAATGAGTAGGAACATTGAATCAAAGTGATCATCAACTAAAACACTTAAGCAATTTTCATGGATACTTAATAATATGATGCCCCAACTTCCCAACAATCAAATGTTCCCATTTTGACGAGGGTGCTAACCCGAGACATAGAATATCACACACAAAACTAGAGAATATTATTTTATTTAGAATGATGAAATGCTTACATGCAGGGGATCTCAAATCCTCGAGTTTTGCAATACATGCTAGTTACAGAAAATTACAAAAGTTCCCCTTTTCTCTGTATGCTCTCTTTTCCCAAAAAGCTACCCAAAAATTAGAAACTATCCATAGAAGCCTCCCTTTTGGTTTTGGGCCAAAACACATTCAAAACCTATGAGTTTTGAGGTGGCTTGGGTATAAAAATTACAATTTGAAATTCAGATTTTAAAACTACATTAGAAAATTTGCACATTTTTGAAACTGCACCAACTTCTGGGAGCCATAACTTTGGATCCGAGACTCTGTTTGATGAACCGTTTGAACCGTTGGAAAGGTCTTAGAGTGAGGAACATGCTAAGAACCTGCTCTTCTAGTTCTGGTGAATTTTAGGCATGTACAGGACCATTTTAGTGCCTCAAACTCGACTCAAATGATTTTTCATGGCAAAAAGCATAATAACTTTCAAACTAGGAATGATCTTGACTTGATTCTTTTGAAAAGGTGCTTATTTTTCTGTCCTAAAGCTTCCCTTAATTTTTTTCCTCTTGGGTATGTGTAGGATCATGATGGGCCAAAAAGTGGCAATATGATGGGTATGTGGGTGATGACTTTTTTACCCAAATTTGATGAAGCCCGAAAGGGTTTTTAAAGGGAGATTCTTGAAAGCTTTCCACCAATATAAATTATTCTTTGCTTTGAATTTACTATAAGTAATTATTATTTTGAAATTTTCTATATTCAAAATCTGACTGAGTCACAGTTGATGATGAGTTGATTGAAAGAGCATCTGTAGCTTTCAAATGGTATCACATTTTTTACGAATCCAAAACATGCATCACATTCCTTTTGCATACTATACTTGTTAAAATTAAAGAATTGAATTTCATGAAGTTTAACCAAGTTAGGTGGTAGGACATCATGGGTTTTATATTTTGCCAAAGGTTGGCGGCAAGATTCATACTTAAAGTATTTGCTTGGAAAAATTTATAAAAATGTGTATCACGCCGAGGATATGAATCTACTTATATCTAAAGAATATTATCATTTTATTGTGGTTAGAGATTGAATTGGAGACCAGGACACCTAGCTTCTTATTTTTTTGAGATTTAAGAGGTACTTTCGTTTGAAATTCAAATTTTCACCAAATAGATTTTTTAAAAAACAAAAACCTAATAGTTTAGAAACTACATTGAATTTTCTACAAATTCGATTCTTACATATTTTTTAAATAATATAGATACTTATTCAAATTTTTATGTCAAGTTGCCTAACTCTATTTTTTTTGAATTTTTTGCCACTTAAAGGCTTTTTTTTTCTATGATGATCCTGCACATACCCTCCTCATGCCTTCAAATTCAAAACTACTAAAAATATAAACTGACTAGAAAAAATAGAAATGTAATTCTAAAAGTTGGGAACTCTTATTTGACGAAAAGGGTATCTAGAAATGAAAAAATATCTAGTGGTGTAAGGGCATCATATTATTAAAGTCAGATGCTCATTACACCACTAGATGCTCTTGCATCACATTTTCTCGTCTAATACAATTACTTCTATAATGTTCAAAAGTATATCACCGTTCAAGTAGTTATCAATTTCATAAAATCATCCATGATACAATAGTTTTATTAAATAAAAGAGAGTCATCATATATTTTTTTCTTATCATAAAATCCTCAATGTTTACTCGTATAAATACTTTCATGATATACAAATACCTAAATGAGTATATAAATACTTAACAATGTTGTTTAATTACCTCATACTTTAGTAAATACAAAATTCTAACATATATATATATATGTATATATACATAAACATATAATTTGTAAAATTTTAATCCCTACTGACAGGAAGAACATATTTCAGAAAATTAGAAATTCAAGTACACACAATTACATATTGGTATGTATATATATATCAATCTATACATGTCGAATAGAAGAAATACTAATCACGACCTCTTACATCCAACATTGCATAAAACACAACCACCAAATACAACAAAAATATAAGTGAATCGAACATTAGCAAAAGAAATCCATGCTAGCCAACATCGACTCAAGGAATAAAGACAACTATCTTCTACAACCAAGAACCAAATAACCAACCATGAGGAGATTTGAACTTCCTTAGCAACAATATAAATGAAAAGAGATAAGGCATGGGTGCGCAATTTTAAAGGATAAGAATTTAGCCAAAAGGAATAAATTGAAACCCTCCTTAAAGGAACGACAAAGAAAATTAAATCCAAGAGATGCTTTATACCAGGCGAAACAAGTGATAACAAAATCAAATGAAATTAATTATTCCAAGGTGTGGCTAAAGGCTACATACATGCACAAAACACAACCAACAGTATGATAACCAAAATAGTGAACAAACGAGTTTGACGCATCCACCAAATGTCATTTATTGAATCAGTTGAGATCAAGTGCATGTACTAAGATGAGTAAAGGATAAAACAAATAGAAATCAAAAGTCATAAGCCAAAAATCAATATCCATCATCAAATACAATAAGGCATACATTTTATTGAAAATAATTAACAAATATGAAGATCATTCCATAACCAATATGAGATTATGTAGGATGGGACGACTAGAGAAAGTTGGTTGGGGAGTAATTTCCAACAACAAAATATATGTTATATGATGAATCTAATACAAAATAACAAGATAAAGCCAAACATGAATTTCTAATAGGAATAACAAAATTGAAGCCATACAGATCTTTGTAATGACAAACAATCATTTTTCAACAACAAAAGAAGGAAAGATCCTTCACATCTAATAGATAAACAAACAAGAATATAGAAATGAAGCCTACCTGGTTTCCTTTGCTTCGAGATGGAAAAGAAATTCCAAGGAAAAAATCTATCACAGCAATAATCCTCTTCTCTCAAGCTTTGATCAACCTTCTGAAAATCCCTTCTCTACGAAAATGAAAGACAAAAGCAACCATGTATATTTTTCTTTTGACAATTATCATTGCAGAAAGAATTTTCATTTGAAAAACCAAAAATCAATTGATTAAGGATCATCCCACAATAATGGAGTTGGAGTTTTAGCCAAACTTGACAGCAGAAATCCAACATTTTCAAAAACCTCACTTTTGAAGAGCTATATTAGAGTAAACTATTGGGAATTTGAAAATGAAATGTGGCTAGTGATTTGTGATTTTTTATTAGATTTTAAATATATGTTTTAAAAAATTAGGAATTAATTTTTTCTTTTTTTAAGTCTCCTTTGTCTAACTTCTAGTTTTTAATAGTAAACAACATTTTTAAAAAGTGATGTATTACACTTGACATTACATAGCAATTTTTTCTAAGGATAAAATTTTGATTCTTTTTAATTTAGGTTGCTAACACTATTATCAATTGGTTTCATTTTGTTTCATAATGTTTTGTTGAATATTTTTTTTTAATTAAGTTTTGAAGTCAAAACATTTACAATTTAGACATAGGTGCACTTCGGCACGCATAAATTTTTTGGTATGTATTGAAATTCAATTTTTTTTTTTTGTTAGAACAAGGACACCAATACCTAGGGCGTATATATTTTTCAAAAAAAAATCTCAAATTTAATATTTTTGCACAATGATTTTTCACTGAACTTGATGTTCGGTGAAAAACCTATGTTCAGATTAAACAAAAGAATAAAGTGAAAAACAAAAACAAAATATATTAAATTTATAGTTGTTGGAAAGCATGTTTTGAGCACTACACTCCCCCAACTTGGTTTATCAAGTTTGAATCCATCTGCACCTCCTTTTTGGGCTTCGATAGTCAAAAAAATACATAAAATTTGAAATGGTGGAGAGGAAAGAGAAAAAAGGGGGGTTCTAATGAACCCCCCTTCATTCGAACCCCCCTTCATTAGAAGGGTTGGTTTGAATAGACCCCTCTCCAATTAAACAATTACTTAGAGTTTCTCCCTAGATAGCCTTACAGGCAGGGCTCCAAAAATCACATTTAACTGTGGCTAAATTTTTGGATTTTCTTAATATTCTAAATTTTTTTCCTTTTTTATTATTTTGCAATTGTTTCCTTGGTTTCTAGTAGAGAAATATATGAATTTTTCTATATAGAAATGAAAAATCCTTGAGAAATTGTCCAAAGATATTTTTTGGTTTCTGAGGGAAGCTTTGGAGGAGAATATCTGAAGAATTGTGAAAAATATTTTTGTTCTATTGGAGGAGAATATTGAAGAATTGTGAAAAATATTTTTGTTCTATTGGAGGAGAATATTTGAAGATCAGAAGAGGCTTTGGAGGAGAATATCTGAAGATCAAAAGAGGCTTTGTTCTATTGGAGGAGAAGATTAGAGGAATTTTCAAGCGATATTTTACAAAGAAGGAGATGGGAAACAAAAAAACAAGAAAAAGGAAGAGTCAACGAAAGAATTCAGTAGAAGAGGAACAAAGATTACGTGAACAAAGCTTGCAAAGATATCATAGACGAAAACAAGGTATGCCAAACTTGTGCCTCTCCCAATATTATTCCTTTTGTATCCCTTTAACCTTCCATTTTATATTTTTATTCAAGAATTATGTAGGAGGATTAATATATTTCTTTTGATCAACGTAAAATTTCCTATCTCAAACCTATCTCAAAATTATTTAGTTTCATGCATTCTTTGTAGAAATTTAAGAGTGATAATATCTTAATTTACACTAGATTTAATATTGCAACCTTAATTTTCTTTCTTTAAACTAACATGCATTTCCCTTCATTAGCCCCACACTTAAAGATGAAATAAATACCCGAAATGATTAATTACGATGAAATACCAAAAGCCTTTAATAGAAGACAAAAAAAGTGAATAGGTACTGAGCATTATTAATAGAAATCACAAGTGTGACATTATGAAAAAATTGATGGTAAAATTGATGAGAATAGAACAAAAGAGATAGCTAATTATCTACAAAATTAACTACTGGCAAGCCATAGAAGGGGATGCAATTGGAATCTATCAAAGGAATACAAGAATCCAAGGAATTTTACAGTTGATAGAGAGAAACAACAACTTTCCAATCTTACACAAAGTTAAGATGCTTCTCCATGAAGGTTATGTCATCATTCTCCCTTCATCACCTTTACTTTGTGTCCTCTAGTTCTCAAGCTATGTTTGATCTAATCAAGAATGGAGTAATATTTCAATCTCTCTTGTAACATTTTAATGTTGTTGGCATTGTTCTTTATGGGGGCTCTACTAACTTTAATTACCCTCCTTAGAATAGCTTTAATCCATAAAATATTTCTCTAAAAATGTAATTCCTTCACCACTCTTAGTGTTTTCCATTTTCAATTCACTAATTTATTCCATAACCTCCCAATGTTTGAAGAAAAGTTGTTCTTCTTTCATAGGGACAAGCACCTTTTCCTTGGAAGTTTCTTAGCCATTTAGATAGTTTTTAGTTTCATTTTGTTGGTCTCAATGAAGAACCACTTAAGGATTGTATGATGAATGATAACCTCTTTGTTCATATCAATATTTTTATTTGCAATCAAGTTCACAATTGAAGCAACAACCTCTAAAGAGAGAGAATGGCATGGAAGATCAGCCAGTGAAATAGGAGGGGCAAGGCATAAATATTTCACTTTACCTCATCATCCAAATCAATTTCATCCTCCATTTTCACTTTACTCTTCACCTTAAGATTATTTTTCTACCCTCCACTCCCTTTAGTTTACCATCCAAAATGGGGTCATTCTCATCATAGTTTTCCCCTTCTTGAATGTGACTTTAGTGCTTCTAATATCTTCACCACCAAAAAAATTCATTCTAATATCTTCACCACCAAAAAATTGCATTCTTCCATGATTCTCAAGATCATTAGGGCCAAAGAAAAGACTTTATTGGAAAGGGGACCTAGGGTCAAGACTCAAGGTAAGAAGAACAAACCATTTTAGGAGTGTAATCCATAATGGAATAAGGTCATCTCTTCTTATAGTAATGTAAGTCCAATTTAGAAGAAGCAAGGTGGATTCTACAAGTAGCAATGACAAGTGGGGGTTTCAAGGATAATTTGTGTTTAATAAGTAGGATGAAATATTTGTGTAGGGCACAACCTTAATTATTCTATTAAATTCAAGAATATAGTATTCAAGAAAGGGTAACATAACGAAAGGAAAAATCACTAGGTAATTGTTATGAAAATAGACAAATGATGTAAAATGGTGTAATTGGCTTGGAAGTGCTCCTCAAGCATGACATACCTTGTTAGCAAAAATTGAGCATAGATAAAGGATTTTGTCCTAAGTTACTTTGGTGTAGTTCTTATACCTTAGTATGAGCAATAAAAGGGAGACAATAACTTATGTGGTGAGTTACAAAAGGATGTGGTAGGAAAGAACAATTAAAATGGAAAATACACATATATTCACAAATAAATAATAGCACATCATACATTCATTAGATCATCATGCAATATATTATATTCATCATATATATCTCTGCTACATAGTTCATTTATACATCAATATTCTTTCTTATATTTCTCTTCTATATATCATCCATCTATAATATATTACATACTTTCTTCTCTATTCTACTTCTATAACTTCACCATAACTTCATCTAGTGCTTCTCTCCTTAATTTTCCTATATTTATATTGTTTCTTCTCTTCTTTGCTTAACATTATGACTAATGTTTCAAGAAATCCTTCAATTATCTCTACTAAATATCAGATCTCTCGACATTCTGATATTTGCGAAAAGCCAACACAGCCTTAGCATTTGCATAGACTAGTTTATCATTTATTTCATATGGTAATTGCAATATCTAGAATGTGAGTGGTTCCACTACATCCATGAAAGTGTGCACTTTGTCTACCACAAATGTAATGTTATTCACATATTAGTGCATAATATTAGAGGATGCTTAGTCCCTTGATTTCATTTGGGCTTAGAAATTTATGAAGAATATGAGTATATGATTAAGATACATAAAATCTTTAAAGTGTTTCACATATATCTCGATATATCAGTATATCTCTATATATCAGTGAGGTTGTTGACTGAATTGCCATGGCATGGTACTCTCACACTTATAGCAGGTTGTCATATCTTTATGAAATGCCTTTAGATCCATTTCTTCTCACTGGATTTTGACAAAATATCATGTGTCTTTCTCACAAACACCACCATCCTATGTAATGCCCCCTCAAGGATTAGACTGAAAAAATGAGATTAAATACAATAACACAACATTTATATTAATACAGAACATCCATCTTTTATGTAAATTGAGCATAGATTATGAGCAAATTTCCACCAAATATGGCTTTTGGGTAAAGATTGTAAGAAGACTCATATATATACACGTGGAATAATCATTAAAGGCTGTTGTTACAAATGGACACAAAAAATTTAAATCTGAAATTCTCTAATTTGAAATTATGATGTGAAAAAAAAAAAAGACGAGTCCAAAATTCAATAAAGAGTTAGTGCATATCTTTTTTTACTAACCAGTTGATCTTGTTAATCTCTTGGCATCTTATGACCTCCAAATTCCTTTACTTCAAGCGAGTTTATCACTGCATAATATACAATTTGTTGAATACCTTATGCAGATGTTTAGGATCCAAATTGTGGTATACCTTATGTAAATTGGTGTGGATGAAGATGTATTGAATTTGAGAAGGAGAATTATTAAGAACCCTGCTTTTAACACCCATTTTCACTGTTCTTTGAGATGGTACGGCCTGTACGGACCACTAATGGGCCTGAGATTTGTTGGATGTGGTAGAGGTTTGAATCTATTTTAATCTGATCTTTGTTTTGTTTCATTTCATTGAGAAAGTCAAAAGTTATAGCATTTTTATTGAAGACTACCTGAAATCCTATGAGGGTAAACAGTGAGCATTTAAAATTGTTGAATTCATTATTTTGTACGGTGGGAAAAAATCTAAAAGTTGGTGAAATAAAGCATATGTTTGTGTACTTTCATGTTGCAAAGTTGCAGACCCAAAGGATTAAGTTTGTTTATCATTCCATGATGCCCTAGGCTGGATTTTGTATGATTCCAGACTGGGGATGATAGAGAACAGTAAGGGTTTGAGTAATTTGATGAAGGAGTTGGCATTCTTGATAGGTGAATCTATTTGTATATGCTGTCAAGGATTTCTAAGACACTTTTTTAAGCTAGGGTTTATAAAAACTCTGAAAGCTTGAGATCTTTTTATGCCACTGTCCTGTATGGAAGACTTGTTACAGTCATAGACAAGGCTGAGTGTATAGTGAATTTTAGAGTTTCCTATGGTTAATGATTGCAACAACCTTTCAAGAATCATATGTTGAATTGTATTTCATGCCATTAAAACTATGTTTAAGGTTTGGGAGGGTCCTTTGATATTGCATGACAAAATATTTAGGAGAGGACAGTCTTAAGAAGTCTAAATAGGCCTGATTGCTGAATGACAGTCATTATTTGGTGGTGTTTGTAGAATCTATGATCCTTTAGCTATGTAGGATCAACAATTATGTAGTGAATCATGACATTATACTGTCCACTATTATGTGGTAGGCATGTTCCCTATCTATGGAAGCTTCTATGAAGTACCAAGTCCAATGCTACACTCAAAAGAGGCAGAGTTTGTCACATTAAAGATGCCAATTGATCAAAATTATAACAGTGCCTTCACACCCCAACTATCTATGTTGATGATAATTTATTGTGGCAACATTGAGCTTGACCATTATGACGCTCTTTGTTGTGCCTTCAATATGAATCTTGGAAATCATTTGGGCAACACTTACTGATCAACATTGTCTTTTGTGATGTTGTTTGTTGGAAGGAAAATAACTTTACTAAACAAACTATCTATGAATCAGGTCTACACATAAGAAACATAGAGTTTAGCACACAATTCTTCCTATAATCCATTCTAATCCAACATCAAACTTGTGTTGCAAGTGGTGTTAGATGGATGTCTGGGGAATATTAATAGCCAACATCTTCATAGATATGTAACTCTTAATAATAATAAAAATGGGGCAAATATAAAGCATGCATCCAACATTAAAAATCAAACTTTGATTATATATTTGCATCACAACCTGATGAGTACATGATACAGTCCAGCAAGAATTATAATAACAAAGGGATTGTAACCTTGAATCTTAAAGATATATCTCAGCATGTATCAGATTCATATTACAATGCATCTGTGCTAGATATAGCCCAAAAGCTCCCCCTGATTTGGCCACAAGAGCCATTTTCTAGCCTCAAATTCTACCTATCCTGTACAACCACATTTCCTACGAAGGGTTGAAAATTTAATCACTCTTTCAAAACAACTCAAGATGCTGTGAGGACTTTTAGGAACGTCAATCTTGTCACTGAGAATATCGATCAATTTTTACATTCCAAAGCCCAATTTATAATTTGCATAGAAATATTATTTTTCAGTCTTGTATCCTGAACAACAATCTTACTTGTAGAATTATGCTTTTCATGTGGTTTTTTGTGATAGGCTCTGGTTTAGAATTTATTAGGTTCATTTGATGATCTTGTGGCTGGCTTATGTTCATTAATAGCTGGTTTGTTCAACAACTCTTTCTCTGCTGGTTCTGTTAGTTTTCTGCAAATTCATTAATCAATAATTCTATATCTTTTAGTCCATCCATGGAGATGAAACCCCGTGTAAATGAAAGAGGGGAGAAGCTTGGTTTCATGCAGAAATATCAATTCTAGTATCTAGAAAGCTGGATTTCCTTCCCTGTTGATAACCTTCCCTTGATTTTTCTTTCAATATTTTGTTCTTTGTTCATGCAAAAGTCTGGTGCCCTTTAAATAAACTACCTATTATTCATTTTTTAGTTGCATAACCATAAATGAATTGCAATAGAAAACGAAACAGAGAAAATTTCATGTGGTTGTTTCACACACCAACCCCTTAACAGATTATTTGATTTTTTAATTTCTGATTAGCAATGAAAAAATCAATTGCTTTGCATATTGTAATTTGTTAATTTAATTGAAATGAAATGGAAGTTAAATTTTTTATGAAAGAAGATTTTAATGACCTTTAAGGCTCAAATAATTTATGAGATCAAGTTTTAAAAAATGAACTATGTTGAAACTAAAAAACTTACTAACATACTATAATCCCTATTATTTCTAATAGCCCAAGACTGTTGCAACATCTTTCCCACATTTTGTGCAAATTCTACAATCATAGCTCGTCCCACATTTTTTTTTTTCTATGATTCCACATCTTGCATATATGCCTACCAAAGCATATTCAACTATAACGTCTTGCAAAAATTCCCCTACCATTATGCTCTGGCGCATGTTCATAGCTTGTCCCAAAGCTCCCATTTTGGCATAGGCAGGGAGGACTATGGAAAATAATTTGGATTTATACTTGCCAATATTTCTAAAGCCTTTTCAACAAATCATTTTTTTTCAAAACTTGCAATCGTTGCATTCTATGAGATGACATCTCTTTGAGGCATTTGTCAAACAATTCACAAGCCTTGCTAGTGCTTCCACATTTTGCATTTTGAACCATGATATCTAATAGAAATCTACCTTCTGTTATGCTTTGATGGATGTACATACCCTATTCCAAAGCTCCCATTTTATTACAGGCAGTGAAGGTGCTGGAAAAGGTTGTGGAATTTGGCTTTACAACTGCCAATTGCATTTGCTTGAAAGTTTCTAAAGCCTTTTAATGCAGATAAAATAGAGAACAGGGTTAATGGATATCATGCTTCAAGCACCAACTGATTGTTCTAATGCCTCAAATAGGTGTATTTTTATTGATTTACTATGAAAAAATTCACTAAAAGCTTCTGGTGTATTTTTATTGATTTACTATGAAAACACAAAAAAATTCACTAAAAACTTTTGGTGTATTTTTATTGATTTACTATTAAAAAATTCTCTAAACTTTTTATGGACCTTGTGATATAACTTTCTTCACTTATAATTTTGAAACAACTACTAGATCACAACTATTGAAACATGCTCAACTACTGGATCCTCTCCCCTATAAAATCTCTCCCATATAAGAGACCAAATACACAAAAAAAGTTCATATTTTCATTGTTCTACTTTAAATACATAAAAACATAAATGATTCTAAACTACAACTCTAAAACTATGATCAAAATAAAAACTACCTACCAACCATCAAAATAAATTAAATCATTTCAGCCTTTTAAATTCTCCCTTTAATTTATTTTTTTATCATATAATTTAATTACATATCTTAATTAAATTACATAGAATCAACTACACAAATATCAAAACATTACCAAGGGAGAATGTTCCAAAAGATAGAAGATACAGAAAAAAATTCAAGCTACTTCTAAGAATTTGCTTTGATATATTTTGCGGGTAATGTGAGGAACCCTAAAGAAGCACAACTTTTGACCATGGTTATGGTAAGTGAATGTATTTTGGTAGTATAGAAAGAACATGTGATAAATGTCTCTGTTTGAAAGGGCACCCTAAAGAACCACAACTTTGACCATGGTGATAAAACTTAAGGCAGGTTTTGGTAAGTGAATGCATTTCACTAAACACCATGTTCAATATTCATGAAGACAGGCCCACAACTCTTTTTTCCACATAAACATCTCAACACAAAACTTTTCCCAAAATAGATTGTCATAATCAGCAAATTAGGCTCTTTTAGACCCCACACACAATCAACTCCATAGTTTCCAATCCCATTTTCCTTGTATTTGCTTCAAATATGTCCAAATACATATTCCCAAATCAAATGAACCATCTTCCATTCCTAGTTCATAACATTTTGTCAAAGACTTAACTCAACCCTTCAACTCTTGAACCAAAATGAAAATGTTTCCAAACTATCTTAACAGGGTAGTCTAATAAACAATTGTTCATTCTCAAAGACTCATCAAATTCTGACTTGAACAGGCTTCTAATATGCCTTTCAACATGTACAAACTCTTTACCAAAGAGAAACCCCAAATACACAAACAAAGAGATTACAATCTTCACTATTCCAACCAGCCCAATAGGCTTCCAAAGGTCACTCAATCTTTCTGATATGGCATGAAACCAACAAGGGAACTCTTAACATGGATCCAAATCATTTAAGACCCCAAAAATAAGCCTTTTTCAAATGGTTTTATAGTTCTTCAAAATGGAAGTAATAACTTTGCAAATTCTGTCCTAATTAGGACTGTGACAACTCTGTCATTCTAGGACAGTCAAATAAAAATGACATCGAAACACCTCAATACAACAATATTTGTTAGCAAATGTATTCATAAACACCTTGGCATAGTTATCAAACACTTCCCTGCTTGATGGACATTAATTTCAATAACACAACTTTGAGAAAACTCATTGCTCATTGTCATTTTTCCAGATTTTCCTTAAAAACACAGCCATAGGTCATCTTAAAATCAATAGTAAACTCGATTTTCACATCTTACAAACTTGGAATGTTAAAGTGCAGATAGAAATGAACCTTTCCACGAGTTTTTAGCCTTACCCATTATTCAGAATGTGAGAAAAGTAATTTTCTTTACCACTATATGCCCTAGATGAGGGTTTGGGGCAGTTTGAACTAAAAACGCCATAACTTCTTTATTTCTCCATGAAATTATGTCAGACCAAGTGTAAAATGATCAAGACACACAATAATATCTTTTCCAATGACTTTCCTTCAAATATCAAGTCGTACATGACCGTACAGGAGCAGATATTCACGTTTTATCAGAAAAAACACGTAAATTTGCATGAAAAACAAGTTTTTCTCATTGATCTATCCATCATTTACATCCCTCTCCCCCACCTCGACTTTTGAGAGGCTTATTTATGCCTTGAAAACAAAAATAACTCATAAAAAATGCCTACAACTAATTCTAACTTCCACCTAACTAATGAACTTATCATTTACTCTTTTTTTCCTTTACAACAAGGTTTACAAGGTTTGTGTTTTTCCACCTTTTGAATAACGTATACTTAAAATGGTCTTGAAAGACCTTATCTAAGGCACATAAACTGCTTGAAGAATACCTCTGAGATGTGTCCTCAGGTATTGCAATAATTGCAAAATATACATAAAATTGATTTCTTAAAAAGTATTAAGAAACTTTCAAGCAAATGCAATTGGTAGGCATGAAACAAAATTCCACAACCTTTTCCAACATCCTCCTTACCTGTGCCAAAATGGGAGATTTAGAACAAGTTATTTCATGTAGGTAGATTAAAAAGTGTTGTCATGTTCAAGATGGGCAAAATGCTTTCCCTGAGTCAAGAAAAATATCATAGATAAAAAATTATTTCTTGTCCAAGTATAGTCCAGATTTTTTGCATCTGTTAAGGTTGAAGCGTCTAGCTGATCCCACCAATAATGGTATGCTATGAAGACATAGGCTGGGAAGGGATCATCCCACATACACCTAGTCTACCTTGAATTTTGTTGATGAGATTAAGATGACCAGGTAGTAGTATTCTTGTACACTCTCCATGGAACTAAATCTGCAAAATGTTTACAAAATATACCCACTATAAATATAAACAAGTGAAAGGGTATTAGGGAATGGAATGCCTAACAAAATCTAATTAACGAACTCATATATACCAAGGTTGCCAAAGATCCTTCTGGGTCCTATTAACTAACAGTTAATTAACCCTTCAATGAGGATGTAAGAGAATGAACTTCATAAAACCTTGATTTCATTCTAAAGTGCATATTCAAAATGTGAATCCCATCATCGAATGTGATAACCTCAAGTGGTGAAAGCATTTGAGTCTTTAAAAAATAACTCCAACTTAAATTCTCGTGACCTTTGATAGAATGCTAAATTTGGATAAAGTAACGCATATTCCCTCACTCAATGGGATGAGCTTGGGTGGTACAAGCATTGGAACTTTCATTGTGAAGCCACAGGTTTGCATCTATATGATGCATGATAATAATGTTAAAAATGAATGAAATACTGTGGAACTCCTAAAAGTCTTAAAATTAGATAAAATGTTGCTAATACCATTGATGATAGAGATAAGTCGAAGAGAAATAAAATCTTCCATCCTTGCATGACAGTGTCTGCAGTTCAAATATAGGGGAGAAATTGGACAAATATAGTCCCTGATTAAGAGGATACACTGCACCTTACAAAGAACACGAGTCCAAGTGTAGGGTGAATTTGACTGAAAGAGATTTGTGACATCTAAGTTGAAGGTTGACCTAGATGGGAAGATTTCAAAATCAAAAATATAAATTAAAAAGTGAAACCCTTCAGAGTATAAATGGGGAAAACTTACCAAATCAAAGAACAAATAAAATAGTGACCTTGCTCACTTGAAATGAAAGTGCATGCATTATTGGATGCTTATTCAAGATAGTTAGGGTGAACACTTCCTTAGGATTCAAACCCTAAAATCAAACTAAGCTGCAAATTAGAAGCATAGATGCATTGTGCAAAATTTTGTTACCTTGTAGCTCTTGATCTACGCTTCTCCTCCTTTTGTCAGATTGTTTCAAAGCTTCCATTTAGGCACAATAATTATTTATATTTTGTAGCACAAATCATATTATCGCAAATTGCTACCATTCCTCTTACATTCAAACCAGATTGCAACCATTCCTCTTACATTCAAACCAACATTCCTTTCAGATTTGAACTTGAGTTTCTCTCTCGAGGTAAGCACCATTTTACTCTTGTTTCATGGACTTAAGAGTTCAACAGAAAGGTGCCATAATAAATCTTCTCGTAGACATTAAGATGACAATGTAGCACCCAAACAATAGGAAATACACTATATAACAATAGACTTAGTAGTGATCTAAATTAGTTTGAAAATAAAGAATTTGACAGTTCGAAGAACAATTGAGATCAGTTAACAACTTTATAGAATACAGTGAGCCTTGATAAAACAAGCAAAGATAATGGCTGATGAATTTTAAAAATATAATGCAATATAAAAACTACATTTTGTGACTAAACAATTTATGTTGCCTTTGTGACCAAACCAATAGAACTGAGCCTTCAATGAATTAAAGAAATGTATGCAAAAAGGTATCACTAGAAATGTACCAAACCAAACTGAACCTTGATGATCATTAAATACAAAATACCTCATAATATATGCCAACACTATAAGTGTCAAAATCAACCCTTCACATCAATGCCAAAACTTATGTCAAAGGGGTCAACAAAAATTATATTATATATACCAACTCAAAATGTTACATATGTCATCTCAAGATCTACATATCAAGTGTATGTAGAATAACTACACATTCCAATAGTCGAATTGATCTTATGTCTCAGAAAAATCTTACATTTGTGGTGGATCATCAAAATCTAGCCTCCTCATGCCACTTGATGGATGAAAAGTTGACTACACAGTAACAAGTCAAACCATAAATTTGATTAATTAGCTAAATCATAAATAAATTAGACCACCAAATAAAAACTTATTTATAATTTAGAAATTTCAAATTACCATATTGTTACCATCTTTACTTTGCATTACATCCATTGTTGTTGCTTCTTGGTTAAGATCAATAGAAAATGGTAACATATGTTGTTGGGTGTTTTGTTGATCATCTAAAGCCACAATAACATGCACATTTGAGACATCAACGTAGAAAAAAATAATTTACAAATTAAAAACATAAAATTGATTGAAGTGCGTTCTATAATTTTTATACCATCTCCACTTTGCATTGTCTCCATTGTCATTTCTTGGTTAAGATCAATAGAAACAAGTAACATATATTCTCTACTATTTTGTTGATCCTCTGAAGCTGCAATGACACACATATTTAACACATCAACATAGATAAAGTTTTCAAGTGTAAAACTACATTATGTAATTAATATAAACAAAAGTAAATTTATAAAGATTAGAAATTTGATTAGAGATAGGAATTGACTAATTACCTATAAAGTTAATAAACACACTTAATAGTTAAAAAAATACCATTTATAAGTTGTATTTCATCTGTTATTGTTTGGTTTAGATCAATAGAGAAAGGTAATTGATTTCATTGAGTACTTTTTTGATCATCCAAACCTACAATGACATGTATTTAACTTATGAAATAAAAACAAGAAGTATTGTTATGCAAATTACTAAAATTCTTTTTAAAAAATATACTTACTGTGTTGTTGCATAATACTAACTCTTTCTTCTTCTATTGCAATGCTTGAGCGTTCAATGACATTTTTTTTCTTTTTCTTTCTACATCCTGTAGAGGGGAATTGAAAATTTTCATAGTCCTCGGTTGTTTCATTCAAGTCTTCAGAAATGGCATTGTCTCTTTGATGAATTGAATGACGTTTACACATTTTGCTTGGGCTGAACCATGGTGATATTCGTCTTGTAGACATGTTATCTGAACCAGGGATTGATGCAAATGTGGAAGAGGAAGGAAGAGATGTATGAATATCTTTTTGCAATCTCCCAATACATTGACAAAACTTTTCTTTTTCATCTTCACTAGTTGGTAAATTTTGGAGTAGATGATTTAAATAATCAATAGAATTTCAAAAGTTATCATTCAAAGCACCAAATGATTTCCAGCCATCTGTAATACAAATAAAAATGATTAAATCTAAAAATATCTTAATATTTTATTATAAAATGGTGACATTGAGATTTACCTGTTCTTTGGTCTTCACCAATGGCAATCCCAAGCACCTCTTGATCTTCTATTTGATTGCAACCATCTATAATTCGATTAAGATTTAATTAATTTGGTGAACCATAAAAAAAACTAATATTTAATTGTAAATACCATATCAATATTACCAATGGTATTGTTTCCATAATTGAAACTCCCTCTGACATTCTCATCATCATCAAGCAATGGAGTAGTGCCATCTATAATTCAATGAGATTAATTTAGTTATTTTTGAAAAATAATAATAATCATTTAACATATAAATATTAAAATTAAATCTCAAATGACCCTTACCAACAACTTGATCTTGCTCATTTATTTTGTTTCTCTTTAGGATATCTAAAATATTTAACACATGTTTCCATGTGTTTCCCTTCTTTTCCCACTGACAGCCACACACATGCAAATCTGGTCCATATTTTCTAACAAGGTACCATTTTGTTGGAGTTGTTTGGCTTCTTATCTGGTATGTGTAAGGGACGAGATCATATGGGCAAAAATCTTTATTTGGTATTTTTTTTGACCTCTCTAATGCAGTTGTGTAATATCGTTCTTTTTTGAAGTTAGTCAGAAACCCAGATAATTACAAATATCTTTTATTTTTGTAGAATGGCTCTACCCTATGAAGAAGTGTGTGGATAAGCCAATCCATTCTCCTCATGCACCTCTTAGCATGATCACTTAAATAGTGAATCTTGATGTGGCATTGATACGACTCTATGGAAGCATTGGTCTCTTGATTTGCATGAGGGAAACCTCTATAATTTTTTTCCCACTTTGCTATACAAACCCACAAAATGATGTCTTAGTATAAATAAAATACAAGTTAAACAATATAAATGCATACAAAATCATGATGAATAATTCAATGAGCTTACCAATACGAGTTTCTTCATGACACCAAGTTTGTTGAAAGTAATCAATAAATTTCTTCTCCTCTTTGAATTCCTCCATGAAATTTGTTATTAGATGAGTAGTGATGTCTTCATCATCACTCATTGCATACATTATCTCACCCAATCTATTGAACATATTACTCCCAACATCCTTATTACTGACATACCTGGATTATAAAACATAATATCAAGCTATGAAATTCGAACATGAAATGTTTAGGTATTCCAAGTATTTTAATAAAAGATTTACTTACTTGTATACATTCTTCAACCATGCCCTACGTACATGCCAAATACATAAAAGTACCCAACAATCAAAGGATAATCTACAAGTTACGAGGATAAGTGTAATGCTAAGCTTTTTATAGACTAAATATTAAGCAATTACAAGAAGTTAACTTTAGTTTAAATAAAAGATTAAGGCCAATAAAAACCTGATTGCTTCAATCTCAACACTAGCATCATCTGTCATAAATGCATTGACATTCCAATCTTCTTTACATTGTTTCCCTCTTTTATAAACTTTTATCAACCATTCATTTATATCCTCGACTTTATTTCTTGAGGATATGGCCCATGCAACAGGTATACCAACCTCTTGTTCATCGAATACAAGCAAAGTATATAACTGATACTACACATGAATAAACTATAAATTAGTATATTTTTAGTAGAATAAATTAATAATTTCATTAAGATCCATAAATAAAATTAAAATTGTTTTACTTACACCATATTTATTTGTTGAGAATGTGGAATCCATAGCAATAATTACATTATGTGAATGTTTCACCATCATTTCTTGCATCCATGGAGTTTGGATGCCTACCATAAATGGAATATTTTCCACATTGTTTGGTCTTTTATAATAAAAAAAGTTTTCTTTCTCCTCTATATGCCACATGCTTACACTTTTTCCATCATATTCATTCTTTTGGGATTGAAGTGAGCACACTCTATTCCATGCATTCATGACATCTTTCCTTAACAAATATGTGTCCCTCTTATTCATCAACTGAGTCAAACTAGGGTCTAAATAGTGTTGTTCACATATTGTGTCAATTCCCACCCCATTTAGCAATAAGGATTCAATATATGATTTGCATTCATTTGACAACCTTGGTGCAACACTACTCCTTGGATCACCAAAAGGGTCATCTTTTCCATGACAAAATTCACCTTTAGCATCACAATGACTGAAATCATTATATGTAATAACCGCAACATCTGGTCTACCATACATAACCTTAACAAGAAAGTGGGTTTGACAACCCCTTTTTTGGATAAACCTTCGTTTCCTTTTCTTGTTTTCAAATTTATTTTCAAAGTTGTTCTCAGAGTTGTTTTCAGAGTTATTTCTTTTGTCCTTAGGGCCAAAAAGCACACCAATAACTGTTTTCACATGTACAAAATATATATATTAATTAATATAACAAATAGAAAATATAATTTTTGACATGCTTCATTATTATATTAAATATAAGCAAACCTTGAGTACATCTTCATTGCATGGTCGTTAGGTTGTATCAAGTCGGTCTTTCTATTCAATTTGTGTACAAATGTCATCTCTGTACTATCCAATAAACCTTCTCCTTTGACAAACTAAGGGAGTCTTTCAAGAGGGATTGCAGCACATATGTCTATCTCACGATTGTCACCTCCAATAGGTGTCCATTCAAGGTCAACACTTGAGAAATGATTTCCCTGGTTGGGAATGTCTTGTACATTTAGAGAAATAAGTGATTCCCATTTATTTGTCCTACCCATTCTGAATAATATTAAGATGGTTAGTGGACCTCTATCTTGTTCAAATATGTATTTAAAAAATTAAATCTTCTACCATAAATTCAAGAATATCAATAAACATGGGAATAATTATCATCCTAAAATTCAATTGAACCCCAACAAATTTACAAATAAGATCATTTCTCTAAAAATGACTTTTAACACAAAGTTAATTTACAAATAAGATTATATGGGACAATGTTCTCATTTGGGATGATGTTTAGATTTTGCATTATAGGTTGGCATGATTTAAACTACACGATTTGTTCCCACAACATAATTTTTACATTAACATGGTGTCTTAATAATAGACCTACTTGTACCCTTAACAATGACATCAATGATCCAAACCAAACATACAATTATTTTATACGATGACTTCAATTCCATTGACACAACACATTATTACTTGGATAAAATTGTGAAATTTATTTATAGACTAACACCCATAAGCCTAGGATTGTAAAGGAAGCTATTGGTATTAATGATGTAGATTCTTGGAAAGAGGCTATTCATGAAGAATTGACAACATTAATAAAAAAAGTAACACATGGGAGATTTATTATATTTTCCAAATGGACATAAAATTGTTGGATATGAACATATGTTCAAGAATAGTAAAATATAGTAAAAGAAATGAGGCTATTGGTAAAGGAATTTGGTTATTGATAGTAAAAGATCCATTAGTGATAGGAAAAAGTGTCTCAACTTTACATTCCTAATGCTCATTTTAATATATTTTCTATGCACTTGCTATTTCATATTCTAGTGAATTTTGTTCTTGTGGGAGAGTTCACGTCCAATGTGGAGGATCCTAATTTTAAGTGTTGTTTTGGCCTCACCAATGGGATAGATAAGGATTTTATAATAAAGCATGCTCTCATTTGTACACAATAGTGCATAAATATGAAAAGGAAGGGTAAGGCCTGTATGAAAATTTTCTTTCAATATGTGTTTGTAAATAATTAATAAAAAATCCTTGAACCTCATCTTATTTTAATGTGAAACTCATGTTAGTAATCAAAACTTGAAATCTTAACATATAATCATGAACTAGTTAGTATTTTTCTTTCTTGCATTGCATAATTTTAGAAACATTTGTCATGGATTTAATGCCATAATGAGAATTTTCGATATAATAATAGAATGAGGCAATAAATAATCCTGTGAATGAAATATTCTTTCAATATGTGTTTGTAAATAATTAATAAAAAAGCCTTGAACCTCATCTTATTTTAATGTGAAACTCATGTTAGTAATCAAAACTTGAAATCTTAACATATAATCATGAACTAGTTAGTATTTTTATTTCTTGCATTGCATAATTTTAGAAACATTTGTCATGGATTCAATGCCATAATGAGAATTTTCGATATAATAATAGAATGAGGCAATAAATAATCGTGTGAATGCTTGGTCATTCAAGCTTGTTGGAAACAATCTAGCAAATAACTTGTCCTTATGAAAATAAGTAGCATGAAGTTTACAAGGATTATAATTCTATTAATGGATTAGATCTACCATTATACTTATAAACATGGTTCTAGAAATCTACTTGGTGAGGGAAAGGGCAAAATACCATATTTTGAAGGATTATGTAATATTCCATTACTATAATCTCTTCTTAAATATTTTCTCATAATGATAAATATACCATCTATATTTTTGAACATACTCATGGTGGAGTACCAATAATGTGAAATATCATGCTCAACATGTCCAATAGCTTGATGTGTAGATAAATCACTAGTACTAGTAGGGGAGGATTTAAGAGATAAATCACTAAATAGTTGCACACAAGCTAAATAAATAATCTAAGAGATCTTTACATAGTTCTCTTACTCAATGAATGTATACTCCATGTGTTTTCTCAATATGATATGTAAGAGAAGGTACTCCACAATTACACAAATATATATCATATAAAGGCATAAAAGGATTTGAAGGAGAAACCATTGTTATAAAAAAGGCATATAACATCATGATATGCATGGACATATCTATAAGACTCCCAAGGAAAGGACACCAAAATGTGAAGAACTAGAACTATGTGTAACATTTTTATAAGAGTCGTGAGCATTATCATTAAAAAATAAAGAATTGTCACCATGATAGTCACTTAATATATCATCAATATAGCATGAGCAACATGAATGACAAGAAAGAATACCAATCTTGTATGAAGGTAAAATATGTGTATTAGAGAAAGAGAGACACATGTAGGAAAACCAATAGAGGTAAAAGGAAAGTTTTTTTGAGATGTGCAAAATATATGCTTACTAGAAAATATCACCACATGAAGGAATATCCCTAGATATATTATGGGAGATGAGATGCACATAATATATGATTAGGAAACATCACAATATGAAGGAATATACCTATATGTATTATGGGAAATTAGGACTAAGGTATTGGGAAATTAGGACTAAAGTATGACCATCTTTTATCTCATGAGATGAAGAATCATGACGAGTCATGGAGATAAATAAAGTAAAATCCTCTAATATAGATGGGAAGGCATGCATAAGTCTATACAGGATGGAACATTTCTCAAATACTCTACAATCTTATGCATGAAACATGTAGGATCATTTATGTCATAAAATAAGGCAAAATAATTTAGGATAAAAGGAGGAGAATTAAAAAAGAATGAAAATAGCTCATAATCCATGATGTATGCATGAGGGAAATCCCAAAATAAAAATTTGTAAGGATCCATGGTAAATGATAGGGATGGTGGTGATGGGATATATATAAAATAATGATAGCCCAAGACTGTAATAAAATCTACAATAAATGACATAGTAATGAAAATATCAAATCTAAAAATTACAGATATAAGAAAAGTCAAAACCTGGTAAAATTTTAGAAGGTTTTGAGTGTTGGGTTCATTTAAATTTGAGGAAATACAATTCATCTTTGTATGAAAAATTAGGTTTAAGGAACATCACAAGAAATAAAATTGAATTAATCTGATTTCAAGTTACAATAGGTCATATCATAGAAATTAAAAGAAATAAAGATACAAGTTGATTTTAGAATTCAAAAGTTAGCTATCTAGTACTTTGATCATAACTTTTGAACTAACTCAAATTCACTTATTCTTAATCGTGTAAGAAATAAAAAAAATAAAATATTAGATCATTCTTAAACTTAATTAGATCAAATTCACAAATTATAAAAATAATCTATATTGTATTAAAAATTCATTAATTTGAACCTTATACACAAATCTAAATTTGTAGTTACAAATATTCTATGCATATAACTCCACAGAAAAATTATATGCCTATAACTTTAAGTAGAATATACCAAAACATATTTGACTGCCTTATTTTATCATCTTAAGATAAGTAAACTTTCATTAAATTATTTGAACCTCAACTACTATATTATAAGCTCCATATGGTGGCACTTCCCTACAGGGCTTAAATTTGATGGTCGACTTTGTCTGTCAACAAATTTTTAATGACGATTATCTATTCAAGGGTGCCCTTAAAACATTATGATATACCTTAGTGTAAGTAAAATTATATATAAATCAAATATATATATCATTATAATATTATATTTATTATTGATAAATTTTGACAGTCTATCCAAAATATCTCCTTTCATCTGATACAATCTTCTTAAAATTTTGATTGTATTCTACAACAAAAATCTCTAAATATGGTCATACGGCCATCAAATTTAAGCCCTGCTTCCCTAGGGTTAAAAATGGGATTTTAAAATGATACAATTATCTCTTAGTGAATATAACTATTAGTCTGGACAAGGCCGTCATATAACTATTGGTTGGGGATTTGTTTCTACTGCGTACCTTAACATATTTTTAAAATGACAACGAAAATGACATTTAATGGATACAAATTTAATATGCAGAAATAAAGCCATGAAATTAACAAAAATTTTGGTTAACTAATCCCATTTAGGATCACAAACTCTGTTTGGAACAGTCAGAAAAAGAGAAGACAAAAAATAAAATATTGAAAGGGACCCGGTGCTGTGTTGTTCGTTTGGTGTAGCTCATGCTAATCACTCCTCCGCTAAAACTACTAATTCCAGAACTAACCTTGTTGTCCGTTGGTCACCTTCCTGACCTAATCCATGCCCGTCGGTAAATTTCTGACTCCTGCTGCATTTAACTCGCATATTTATTACCAGCTTCTCATTTGAACGTCGTTCAATAATTCAATTTGTTGCTTTTCTATATCACACCTGGGAAGGGAATGTCGCATTAATTGAGAAGTAGCGCACATCTAAAATTAATGTCCTCTCAGCTGTGCAACAAAATTGAAAATGGACGGCACAACCTATTTTCAAAATGACTACGAAAATGACATTGAAGGTGGTAGTATTGTTTGGTAGGCGCATTAAATCAGAGCATTTAGGGTGATGGCCAAGTTGATGGTGGTGCTTGAGGCATCACGGTAGAGAAGGTGATGGCAGTACGTATCAATAGTACCTGACAAGAACCGTTATGGGCGTGCAGGAAAGGGATGCATGCATAAGGCGATGGTATGTGGGCATGCATTTTTGTTGCCTCGATAGCCAGTGCCCAAAAGGTGGGTGGTTGTCTTGTCACATCTCCCACGTCAGCCACTTCCATGGTGGTTGATTGTGGTAAAAACAAATTGGAAAAAAAAAAAAACAGGTGAGGCAGCACAAATTGAAAAAAAAGAAGGTGAGCGCACAAATTGAAAAAAAAGGTGAGGCCAAACAAATTTAAAAAAACCAGGTGTGGTGACAAATTGAAAAAAAAAACAGGTGAGGCGGCAAACCCCATTTAAAACGAGAAGGGCGCGGTATGCAGGAAGGGCCAAGGGGGCGCGGATCAAAAGGAGGATGTTCGTTCCGTTAAGAAGGCATGGCGTCCCTTGTTTTGAAGGGAAGACTGGAGGTCATGGGAAGAAAATGGCGCACCGGGTAGACTTTAAACAGTCATGATCCCCTTATCTGCTCATTCAAGACTGGTTTGGAAAGAGATAGTGGGAAAAAGGGCGTGACTGAGATGTTTTGAGCTGTGACGAGTTTTGGAGGAAAGAAAGTGTGAAGGGCGACAGGACAAGGCAGATTAACGCGCCCTTTTAGACGCTGGGATATTTGGATGCCGTTATTCCCGTGACTGCAGTCGTTTTTCTGATTTGTGTTGCTGTTTTCATGGCCGAAACTCAAGAAAAGATAGTTAAAATGCTTTCTGGTAGTTGGTGCGACCTAGGGTATGAGTGTTGTTTGTCGCTAAAAAGTAAATCAGACCCTAGATAGCCCCAAATCGCCTCTTAACAGCTCACGGAGGTGTTCGTCTCAGAAGTGCTATACTTAGGGCCAGTCTTGGACGCTTTTGAGAAGCTCGCCCACTCTCTGTGCTTTTACACCTCTAAATTTGCCATCGAGCCTTACATGGAAATGATTATCATACTGTAATATAAGATTGACTCTATAAAATACTCCAAGGCAACCAGTAGTAAGTGTTAACAAATATATTCCTGTTTGAAATCACTCAGAAATCACTTCATTCAAGACCTTTCCGGCAATACTGTTATAAATTATGCAACTCAAACTTCATAATGTAATAAATTCTAACAAAGACATTGCTCATTCTAAAATGGCCTATGGCCTAAGGAGAGGGACCTACAATGGAGCGGGCTTCAATAGTGGGACAGAAGTAGTTTTTAGTGGGTTCTACAATGGAGCACTTTAGTATTCAATTGTAAAACATTTTGTAATGTCCATTTCCTAGGATTGTCTTAATTCTTGCCTTCAAATCACAAGTTTAATGTAATTAGGGTTATAACTTACCAATTAAATGCTTTAAGCAAGATGAATCTTCATTTAGGTCCTACAACCATGTTAGAAAATATTAGAAATATGATTCATATGATCAAAACATATATAATGAATGCCTTATCTATTTGAACCATGTAAAAATTCATAACAATTTCAAAACTATCTACACAATATCCATAATACAAAGTGGAAGTCTAATCATAATAGGATTTGGATGAGGAACATGATAAGTCCAAGCGAAGCTATCCGTGCTAAGCCCAAGAGTGGATCTACCATCCCTCCTGGCCCCAAGTGGCAGACACACAGTCATCCAACATGGGGTGGTGTACTTAGGGGATAAACTTGTATCTAATTTCCCTATCCATGTTGCCTTATCAATCCTTCTTATGATTGAAACTCCTTGAATCCATCCTAACAACCAATCATAGTTTGGCTTGATAGGAAAGCCTTGAAAAGGGCGCTGTAAACCACTCAACCCATCTAAGCCCAAGAGCATGCAATGTTCAAACTATGATAGCTTGCCCCTTGGCCCCAAGCGGTAGGAACATCCAAACTAAGACAATCCCACCCTTAGGGTGGCCTACTTAACATGGGAGAGCCCATAAATTACATCTCTTTAACTTGATTCTTTCAACCTTGTGTTTGATTGATTATAGGATAAAAACATACATAAATATATATAATCTATTCATTTTAAAGGAATATAATCTAAGTATCAATCTATTACAGAAATAACTATGACTTATGCAAATGAAAGAATATAGTATTTGTTAATTCATTATCAAAACTTATTCATATAATAACTACTGCACACTATCTTCTATAATTCATACTAGACTATATTTAATATATTGAATTTCTATATGCTTGTAATTTTTATATTAAGTTTGATCCTCTTCCTTTAATTCCTTCAACAAATGAATTGACCTCCCTCATTATTAATGCCCTTTTATAAGTCATAACTATTTCTTAATCTTTGATCTACAATCTTTAATTAATTTTAATTTAATATCTTTTATTTCCAAGGGATCGTTGCCCTTGTGGTCATTTCCTTGATTACATTCCTTTTCAAAGGTCATCCTCTTTTGAGGTAAGCGTTGCCTTATTTATTACTAATGCCACTAATAATCCCTAGTCAACTATATTTCCATAAACTTCATCTATTTAATTTTAGTTGGCCCTTGTTGATATTAATGTAGGATTGTTGTTTATATAAACTAATCCCAGTCATTGCCCCTTATGACATAAATCACCTGTTATTGATGATAATCACCGTACTTTCTGATATTAATCACTCCATTATTATCATGAATAAACTTGTGTATTTTTCTATTTTGATTGTTATACTATTCTTTTATTTTTATACTAATTTGTCTATGCTATTTTTGAGTAAGGTTGTCCAACCAATCTATATTTGGGAAATTTTAAAAGAGGGGTCGGCCATCCTACTTTTGAATCTTGTGGTGTAATCATTACAAGGGCATAACAGTCCTCCCCTCCCGAGATTGCTTGTCCTCAAGCAATTTTAGGTTAAGATGATCAAAGATTTTTGCCCCCTCCCAAGTAGCATCTTTCGTGGGTAGTCCCTTCCATTTAACTAAGTTTGTTCTTCAATGGTTTCTTAGTCTCTTTTTTCTGCACATTAAGAAAAATCTCTGGCTCCAAAATCAACTTGCCCTCATCATCCAATGGTGGCAATTCTAGACATGGGGAAATGTGTTTCCTTAATACCTTCTTGAGGTGAGATACGTGGAACACATAAATTCTGCTATTTGTGGGCAGCTCCAACTCATAAGCAACTTATCTTATTTTCCTCAAAATGTTGTATGGCCCATAAAATCTAGGCTTAAGTTTCTCGGCCCCACTTATCTCGATTAATGACTTCTTATAAGGCTACAACCTTAAGAAGACCAATTCCCCGATCTCGAATGTTTATTCAGTCCTCATTCTATCCACATACACTTCTTGTTGGTTTTATGCTTGACATAGGTTGTCCTTAAGTGTATTCATGATATCCACATTTTTTTGTATAAAATATTTAGCTCCTACCACATGACTCTCTAAACAGATCAAATCTCCAAAAGATGTTGAATATCCATATAGTGCTTGGAAAGGGCTCATCCCTATAGACATATGGTGGGTGGTGTTGTAGCAATACTATCCCAAATGTAGCCATTTAATCCATGTATTTTGTTGCCTGATGACATAGTTCCTTAAATACCCCTCTAAAATTTTATTTACAATCTTTGTTCTCTTGTCTATTTGTGGATGATAACTAGTGCTAGGGGTTATTTATGTTCCTTCTAATTTGAATAGTTCCTACCAAAATAGGCTAAGGAAACAACTATATCGATCACTCACAATGTTTGGGGGCAAACCATGTAATTCAATTTTTTTTTTAAAGAAAACTTTTGCCACTTGTGAGGCTCTAAAGTCTGTTGATATGACCATGGCGTGTGCATATTTGGTTAGGTGGTCTACCACCACATAGATGTAGTCTTTTCCTTGTACCTTAGGTAATCCTATTATGACTTGTCCATAGAAATTCTTTACCACTTCTAATTGGGTATAGGTAGGGGTTGGAGAAGTCCTGTTGGATATGTATGTTCCTCTTTATTTCTTTGACATGCCATGCATTCCTTAATATGTTTTAGTACATCTCCTTTGAGGCCCTTCTAGGAAAATTTTTCCCTAAGTTGTTTGTAAGTCTTGTAGTATCCTTATGTTGGGATGATAGGTTGTCATGGTATGCCTTCAAAATTTCTTTCTTTATATTTGACCTTGGAGTGATGTATATCCTGTCCTTGTAAAGAATGGGATTATCAATAGCTCAGTATCTTTCATCTTGTACCTTTTGTTCTATTTTGTCATTTGAGAATGTGTCCTTAGTATATTTTGTAAGTATGGAGGTCTTCCACTCCATGGATATTATTGTCATGGTACCAAGGTGGGGTCTTTGTGATAAGGCGTCAACTACAAAATTATTTTTGCCATTCATGTACTTGATGTCAAAATCATATGCTTGTAATTTTCTTATGCATTTTTGTTGTCTATCATTTAAGTCTTTTTCGTTTAGGAAGAACCTCAAACAATTATGATCATTCTCTACTACAAATCTCCCACATATTAGGTGTTGCCTAAATTTTTCTAGGGCATGCATGATTGATAGCATTTCTTTGTTGTAGAAGGAATATGTTCTCTCTATTTCGAGTTTTTTAGTCTCAAAGGTTATGGGGTGCTTGCTTTGCATCAATACTACCCCAATGCCTTCCCCCAAAGCATCACAATATAATTCAAAAGGTGAAGAAAATCTAGTATTGCCGAAATTGGACAGGAACTCATTACCTCTTTGAGTCTTTCAAAGGTTGTTTATGCTTCTTCATTCCAAGTAAATGCTCTTTTCTTGGTCAAATTGGTTAGGGGAGTTGTCAATTTTGAGAAGTCCTTGAAAAATATTTGATAATAGATACAAAGTCCCAAGAAACCTCTGAGGTGTGTTAAGGTTCTAGGTTTTGGACAACTCCTTATGGCCTCAATCTTTTCTTCATCCGCACTTACTCTTTGAGCATTGATTTTGTGCCCTAGGTACACAATTTCTTCCACCTCAAACTCACACTTGGATAGTTTGGAAAATAGTGAATATTGTTCAAGTATTCCTAACACAGTTTCGTCTATATGTCTTAGGTGCTCCTCCCAAGTTTTACTATAAATTAGGATATCGTTAAAGAAGACCAATAGGAATTTCCCTAGTTGCCCTCTGAAGATATGGTTCATACATGATTGGAAAGTGGCAGGGGCATTTGTTAGCCCAAAGAGTAGGACAAGAAATTCAAAATGACCATAATTCCGGCCAAAGGTTGTTTTGGGTATATATATTCTTTCCTTAGTCTTATTTGGTGGTACCTTGATCACACGTCAATTTTTGAGAAGTATTTTTCCCCATGAAGCTCATTGATTAGTTCATGGACCCTTGGAATAGGGTATCAATTTTTTTATTGTCTTTTTATTAAACACCTTCAATAAATGCACATTCTCATAGTCCTTTCTTTTTTGCGAGTACAACTGAAGAGGCAAAAGGGTTATACCTAGGCTAGATATGACCTATTTCTAACAACTCTTTTATGACTTTTTCAATTTCTTCTTTGTATCTTCGAGGATGGTGGTAGGGAGTTGTAACAATAGCTTTTTCCCCTTCCTCTAGCCCAATGGAGTGCTTAAAACCTCTCTTTGGTGTAGGCCTCAAAGGGATGTTACTAAAGACATTATGTTTGTTCAATAGTGGTTGTATGTTAGTTTGTTGACATGAATTAATTTTCCTTTAATGGAAGACTTGTCTAGGATTAAACATTGGGCGACCCATTCCACTTGTCCATGCTTAAAATATTTCTCCATCCTTTTGGATGATATTACCCTTGATGACCCATCTAATAATCCTTGTAGGAGGACTTCTTGTCCATTATGCTGAAAACTTAATTCCAATTTTCAAAAATCCATGAAGAATCATCCCAATGAATGCAACCAAGGGACACCCAACATTACATCAGTGTCCCCCATGTTTACAATATATAAATCTTCTTTGATTGAATGCTTCCCTAATGTGAGACTTAATTGTGAAATTTTTTTATGTAAGGGTTGGTAGATCCATTAGCCAAGGTGACATTGAATCCCTTAAAATATTCTATTTCTAGTTTCATTTTTTTAGCTAAATTTTAATCAACAAAGTTGTGGGTCACCCCACTATCCACAAGGACTGTTACTTTTTTCCCCTTAATAACACCCCAAATTCTAAAAGGATGATGTCTTGATGCCTTGGAGATGGAAGCCAAGGTTCCATACTCTTCTTCCCCTACATTGTACATTATTTTTTTCTTTAGGTTTTTGTCTCTTTCCTCACTTTTTTCTTCATTAGATATTACTTCTATATTATGGGCTTGGCTTCTTTTCCCACATATGTGCCTTGGTTCACAATTTTTTTTGCATTTGAAAGACATTTTTTTCCTTTTTAGGTCCCTTAGATTACAAGTATGTCCTGTCTGACATTCCCCCTTCAATTTGTAACACAATTTGCTCTTTCTACCCTCATCTTGTTTGCAGATATGACCCCGCTCCCACTTTTCTTTACAATTGAAGGATAACCCTTCCCTTCAAAGTATGTCATGGTCATTTTTAGAAAGAAAAGTGTTTTTGTGCTGGTCTTTCTTATAGGGAGGTTTTGTGTGTGCATCCCTCATTTTTTCTTTTGAGGTTGTGTCCTCTAGTTTTAGGGATTTATCAATAACATCCTCAAGGGAGGTAGGTTTTAAATCACTTACCAAACCTCAAATTGAATCTTTTAACACTTCTACAAAAAGGTATGTAAGTCGATCCTTGTCAACCTATAGAACCCTAACTAAGATCCTTTGGAATTCTTCTATGTAATCCTCAATTGATCCATGTTGTTTAAGTTGAGTCAATTCTTCAAAATATTTTTGTGGATGCTTTTTGTCAAACCATTTTATAAGTTTCCATGTGAATTCATCATAGAATGTTACATTTTGGTGCCCTTGGGTATGGATACCATGATGCCACTACTTGTGGGACAAACCCTCTTGATGTAGGATAGAAAATTGTATGACATCTTGTTCCATCATGGGGCTAAGGTTCAAATAGGTGTTTAACTTATGAATCCAAGAATGTGTTGTGACTTTTCTTGACCCATCAAAATTGGGTAGGGTTATTTTATTTACTTTTTTTCTTAAGTTCTTACTAGGCTATCTCCTATAGTTTTCTGTTACCTCTTGTTTCTTGGCTTCACAAAAGTCCCTAAATGGGATATGTCTCCTAACCTCATTGTCTAAATTTGCGTACAAGTTGTAGCAATTTACTTAGTGTTAGAGAGGGTGGATTATTTTCTTCTTCCTCCACTGGTGTTCCCTCCCTAGGTAGGAATGAGGGTCTTAGTAACTTAAAGGTATAAGACATGTCGATATTTTTTGAATGATTAGAGTTTATATCTTTTCTATTTGTATGTTCGGATCTACAAGTATTACCAATGTTTTGTATGGCTTGGAGAAGGGCTTGGGTTCTTTCATTTTATTCCATCAATGCTTCGGTTGTCATTTCCATGAATGATCTCAATTCATTTTTCACTGGCTCACCCATATTGTTTTGAGTGGGGTTGGGGTTTATTACAAGTTTCCTCTTTTCTCTTTCCAAGGCTCTTTGAGCCCTTTGAGTTAGTTGCATATATTGTTACTAACCATCGGGATGGAATAAACATTTCTATGATACCAATTGTAATGTCTCTTTCCGAGGATTTCCCTAAATCTCGCCCTCAAATCAAAATTTTAATGTAATTAGGGTTATAACTTACCAATAAAATGCTTTAAGCAAGATGAATCTTGGTTTAGGTCTTGCAACCATGTTAGAAAATATTGGAAATATAATTCATATGATCAAAACATATATATATATATATAATGAATGTCTTATCTATTTAAACCATGTAAAAATACATAACTATTTCCAAACTATCTGCACAATATCCATAATGCATAGTGGAATTCTAATCATAATAGGATTTGGATGAGGTACATTATAAGTCTGACCGAAGTTATCTGTGCTAACCCCAAGAGTGGATCTACCATCCCTCTTGGCCCCGAGTGGTAGACACACAGTCATCCAACATGGGGTGTACTTAGTGGAGAAACTTGTATCTACTTTCCCTATCCATGTTTCCTTATCTATCCTTCTTATTATTGAAACTCCCTGAATCCATCCTAACAACCAATCATAGTTTGGCTTGATAGGAAAGCCTTGAAAAGGGCACCTGTAAACTACTCAACCCATCTAAACCCAAGGGTGCACAATGTCCAAACTAAGGCAGCTCGTCCCTTGGCCCCAAGCGGGAGGAATGTCCAAAAGAAGACAATTCCAACCTTGGGGCGGCCTACTTAGCATGGGAGAGCCCATAAATTGTATCTCGCTAATTTTCTTCCTTCAACCTTACGTTTGATTGATTGTAGGATAAATATACACACACACACATATAATCTATTCATTTTAAGGGAATATAATCTAATTATTAATCTATTACACCAATAACTATGACTTATGCAAGTGAAATAATATGATATTTGTTAGATTCATTATCAAAACTTATTCATATAATAACTAATGTATACTCTCTATGAATCATACTAGATTGTATTTATTGTATTAAATTTATGTATTCCTACAATTTTTATATTGTGTCTAATCCTCTTCCTTTCATGCTTTCACCAAATGAATTGACACCCCTTCATTATTAACGCCCTTTTATAAGTCACAACTATTCCTTAATCCGTAATTTGAAACCTTAAATCAATTTTAATTTAATATCTTTTATTTCCAAGGGATCTCTGCCCTTGGGGTCATTTCCTTTATTACATTCCTTTTCAGAGGTCATCCTCTTTCAAGGTACAAGTGTTGCCTTATTTATTACTAATGTCACTAATAATCCTTAGTTGACCCTATTACCATAAATTTTCTATTTAATTCAATTTGTCCCTTGCTGCTACTAATGTAGGATTGTTGTTTATATAAACTAATCCTAGTCACTTCCCCTTATCACATAAAACATTTCACCTATTCGTGACACCTGTTATTGGTAATCACTGCTCTTTCTGATATAAATCGCTCCCTTATTATCATATAAATTGATATGCCTTTTTATAATTTGATCAATGTAATATTCTTTTATTTTTATACTAATTTGTTTATGCTATTTTTGAGTAATGTCGTCTAGCCAATCTATATTTGGGTGATTATATAAGATGGGTTGGCTATCTTGCTTTTGATTCTTGTGGTGTAATCATGGTGTTGGAATGACACATTTTTTATCCATAAAGTAAACAAACTGTATCCAATCATTGTACATATAAAAATAATTTTATAAATAGTGTATATTTGTCCCAAAACAAATAAACAATCACAATCATACATGTTAGAGAATATTCATAACCCATTTTCCACCACCCAAAACAATGCAAGTTTCTCTTCCATGAGTTGTAGCATGAAAACATGCACCTTAATTTTAAAAATAGTATAACCCACACTTTCAGTCACATATCACCTTCTGTATTAAATCACCATCAATATTTTGAAGGACTTGATGCCACATGAATAGTAATGAACCAAGGCTATCCCATCATCAAATCCAATCACACCCCCACTCCCCTATCCCTCTTTCCTTGCAGCATAATGCTTTAAAAAAATGAATCATTCACATATTTCCCATCAATCAAATTCCATCATCTAGCTATTGGTGACTTCTCATTTGCCACCTATAATCACAAAAATAATTGTGTAAGGCCACCAAATATCGTTTGGAAGATAAACGAAAGGATTCCACACCATTAATTCATACAAACTTTGTAATTTAAGGAACCCAATATTTTTCAAATTTGAAAAATAAAGAACAAAAATTAAAGACTCTATACCAAAACAACATTGGGCATATAAAGGGATTTACAAATTAAAGTATGCATTATTCAAGCTTTTTCAATTTCCTATTATCTCCTCTCACTTTTATATCCATTACTATATTTTCTTGGAGGTAGTGGTAGAAAAAAAAGAAGTAACATCATCAAACTATAGTGTTTTAGGTATTCTATTGCTCTTCATTGATAGGGTATTTGTTTATATGAGTTTTCAGTTATATTATTTTATGACTCAAAATGCCAATATGTTGTATCTGATGTATATGCTCTTTACACTAACTTGTAACTCAATATTTGTCATTTCCAATTATATTGTTTATGAATGTCAATGGGTAAAAGTACAAACATGTGCCACACTTTATAAAAGAATAAGCCAACACCAAAAAAATTCTAAAATTTGACCACATAAAAGTGGTCTTAATATTTTTCATTTCAAAATGATGTAAACCAATGAAATGTATAACTCTTGATGAAGTTTATTCCTATAATTTTTCAATTTTTTTTTTTACAATTTAAGAGTAGATTTTGGAATGCTGAAAATTTCAAGAAAAAGTGACACTCAGTTGACATCACGAAACAAATTGAAAAAAACTAAATTTCCCCCCCTTTTTTTTCAAATAGGTAATTTCAATATCTAGTGCATGGAAAAAAATTCAAAATTTGATGTATTTTTTTCTCGTAATAATGTTTCAAAGTTAAACTTGCCAAAATTTGATAGTTTTCATTTGATTTCAACTATTGTCTATTTTTTTAATCATTTTCAAAAAACAAATTATACCCTTTTGAAGAGGATTCTCATCTCTAGTGCACCACATATTTTTCATTTTTTAAAATATTTTTTAAATTTCTAATTACCTTATTTTTAAACTTTAACAACCTACAAGTGCATTGTTTTAAAAAATATACATATTTAAACTAATCAAAATATAAAAAATATTACATATTTGGATTCACCACTCCAAGCTCTACAAAAGGGTTTTTTAAAAATAATTATAACTAAAGAAATACTTAGTTGAAGTTGAAAGTTTCAAAAAACTCTAAAAAGGTTGAGTTGGCTACCAAGTAGGATGCCAACTAGACAATTTCAACAAACCTTTTTCGATCGAGTGTGTTTTGGTCAAAAGTGTTTCAGTTGAAACTCTTTCTATCAAAATTTATTTGGTCAAAAGCTTGTTGACAAAAATATGTCCGACTAAAAACATTCATATTAGTTTTTATTTTTATTTATTTTTAATTCAAGGATATTCAAGAAAATACATAAAAGGACTTATTTCAACAAAAGAGCTAGTTTTGAAGGTACATTGATCTTCAACTTATAATTTGATTATGTCACTCTTTTCATGGGTGCATTTGTTGAAGTTACTTTTCACTATTTTTTATTTGAATATGGTTGAGAACTAGGGTTATTAGGTTATTATGTACACATACAAGGACCTACAATTTTGGATCACTCTTGCACCTACAAACTTGTACTATGAAATTCACAAACATATGCTTATCTTCACCTAATTTTGGACTCAACTTCTTTTGTACTTATTTTAATATCTATTGATCTTGTTTTATTTAAATGTTTTAAGGAAATGAATTCAAAGGTTAGTGTAGGTGGGTAAGTGCGCCAAGTTGTGACACAAAAATGGCTCTTAAGATGCCTCTTTTTTTTTTAAATTGCCAAAGTTTGATGTTTATGAGAAAATGAAGATAGTTACACTCAAAATTTGAAGATGCAACAAGAACAAGAGTTGTAGTTCTTTGAATCTACTTTCTAAGATACTATTTTTTTTTTTTTGAAAATAATGAAGATTAAGCATTTCAAAAAGGGGTGTCACCAAAAGTGGTCCTATTTTTCTAAAAAAAATGCATAGTGTTTGTTGTGAGCCCCCTTTTCCATTAACTTTTTTTATAGAATTTCAAAATCCAAATAGTGAGAAATTAGATAATACCATGTAGTTTATCCCAGTTCTTTTTACTAAATTTTTAATGAGTATATAATATTTTACAAATTTTTGAAGTGGACACATCCTAAAAAGATGAAATTTTAATGTGTTCACCCCTAAATTTTTGAAAACCAATTGAAAATCATTTTTTTTCATTACGTGTAAGATGGTGTCTAGTTTATAGAAATGTAATTTGTTTCAAAATTCGATGAATGAGTTAAAATCTATACTAAAACTAGCACATGTTATTTTTTGACAAAAAACAGAGGCACTAACAAGAGAAGTTATAGATGAAAACCTTAACATAATCAACTTTTTAAAAAAAATATATGGTTATATAGGTAAGAGAGATCCTAACATCATCATGATTTTTCTTATAAACTTGCATTGAAAGATGTGAAAACTTGATAGTTAGCATGGCCAAAAATGTGTGAAATTTTGTTGCCCTTTTAGAAAATGTCTTTGGCATGAAATGGCTGTCCAATACTTTGGGTTGGATGCCCAAGGAAAAATCCAGCCTTTTTGGTTGATATTTCCCAATGCAACCCATTTGGCGAGTACCAAATTTAATGCTTGCTAAATGAAGTGCACCATTTTGCAAGCACCAAGTGAAGTGCTCCATTTTGTGAGCACCAAATGAAGTGCTCCATTTAGCTAGCACCAAATTTGACACTCACCAAATGTGAAGCATGAATTTTTTCATTGCATTTTTGTGAACTCTTTCTTTTTCTCTTTCTCTTCCAGGGAAATAAATATTTAAGTATAAGTTGATATTTACATATGGACATTTACTTTCTTATACTTCAAGTTATATTTTATGTATATAGTTTTAGGATGTTTGAGAGTAGTTTCAAATTTCTTCGAGTTATAATGCAAATTCTAGTTTATGGAAGATCTTATAATTTTTTAGATTTTGTCAAATTTCAGTAATCAACATATCAAATTTC
>VDFB02208343.1:0-30223 GCA_007258455.2 Sequoia sempervirens
CTAGTTACTACGGGTACCTACGGTAAAGGAACTATTGCTAATGAAATGATTCTATATTAACTAAAAACTTGATAAAGATTACTGTCTCAACTAAACTATCCTCTGAAGTATTACTAATAATCGTTACATGCACGTTCCTAATCATTCATTGATAATAAGCAAGAAATGAAATTCCAATTAACTTGCATACAAATTATGAATAATGATAAACTAATATCAACTATCAAAATAAATAAATAACTGAAAGGTGAAGTGAAGAACAATACTTTGAGTGGCCTGCTCAAGTAATCGTCCCCACTTTAACTAAACTCAATCTAACTAATAGATTTCATGCATCTCATGAATTGATCTCCATTTATTGCATAAGATGAAATATTACAAAATATTCTTTCAAAAATCATACTCAATAATTATGTAGATTCATGTTTCAAATTGAAAAATAACAGATAACATAAACTACGAACAACCAACTAACTAATCTACAAACTCAACCAATAGTTATATACAAATTGAGGGAGTCTTTATTGAAAGCAACAACTTAACTGAAATCATTAACTCCACTCTGAGATATCTAGAGTGTGGATTTAAGATTTGGAATTATTCAACATACAATTGAAAAAGAAAGAGTATCCTATCAAAACTAGAACTCTGTCAAAACAGAATACATGCAATCATATGCCCATCTATCAAAGTCCCATATAAGAAAGACCTCTTCTTCAATGTTTTTTAATTGATTATAATAACACACATTCTATCTTCATTAAATGCCTTCAACCAGTGATCACCATGTTCAACTCTTTCTATAGTTTCCCTTGTTTCGGTATCCAACACCCATTTTGCTACGAGTCCATCCTATAACAACTGTGTATCATGGTTCCTCCTTTTGTTGCAAATAAGTTAGTTTCACAAAACACATACACAAGGATAACTATCATAATTAAACATAGCTTTCCATCAACATTCCCATACACATATTCATATAAACCATTTAATGCTAATATATTAAACCATAATTCCATCACCATGTTTTTGGGTCTTAGGTCTGCATAATGGATACAAAAAGGATAGTATGATATGGAATATTATTAGAAAGTATGTTTAAAAGTATCTTAAATTCCACATAAAACCATCTGAAAACAAGCTATTATCTAGACCTATCACCAGGGGCTCTTGGAAAACTATTTTAGACAAGTTTCATCCTAAGGTGAACCATTGGACTCATAGGTGGCTTTCTTTTGTGGGTAGAGTTCAACTTCTCAAGTTAGTGGTGCAGGCTCTTCCCATTTACAAGTGTATGCTCTAGGTGGCTCCCATTGGATTTATTAAGGATTTGGACTCTCTGGCTAGACAATTTTTATGGGTGGGCTATTTGTCATCTTCTAAATGGAGCCTTGTGAAGTGGGACATTGTGTGCAGTTCGAAGTAGTTTGGTGGCCTCGGGGTGCAACATTCTACTCTGACTAGTTTGGCATTGTTTGCCAAGCTTTATTGGAGATGGTGCTCGAAACATGATCATGGTTGGGTGAGTATTATTTCCCACAAATATCTTGGTGGGATACTAAAGGAAGGAGGTTCCTCAGTATCCACTTGTGGGGAAAGGTTTTGTGATTTGGGAAACACTCAAAAAAGGTGTTAAGCTGATCAAGGAGGAATTGTTTTGGATATGTAATAAGGGATCTGAGGCTCTCTTTTGGTTGGACTCCTATGATGTTTTTTCTCCTATCATGGATATGTTTCCTGATATGTAGGTTCTTTGTTGGTGCTTCTTGGAGGCTGGTTGGTCTCGGGTGATGGATTTTAAGACTTCTTACCTTTGTGGGTAAGTGGATATGTCTAGGTGGAAGTTTCTGAGCGAGTGGCTTGTGGTTGGCTTGGAGGAGGATTTTGTGGAGCTTTGAAAAAATTGGCAAGTAGATTGTGCAAATCTCTTAAAGATAAGGATATGTTGGCTTGAAATCCAAATCTTTAGGGTTTTTACACGGTTGCTAGTGGGTACTAGGAGTTGATTGCTCGAAAATATGGTGGGGTGGAAGTTCCATGGTGGAAAAGTGTTTGGAACAAGTTCTCTTGGCCCAAGTACAACTATTTCCTATGGACCTTAGCTTAGAATAGATGTTTGACTTGGGATAATCTCTGAAAATGAGGTTTCTAGGGTTTGTCTATTTCTTTTCTCTATGGATGCAGCGAGGAGGACTCCTCTCACTTGTTCTTTCATTGCTCATTTTCTATGCTTATCTAGCATTTCTGGTGGGGTATTTGGAAACATCCGTGTGTGCATGCCTCCTCTTTGGTAGAATTCTAGAGTAGCCTGGGATACTTAGGCCTCTTTCCTCCAGATTGTGTGGTGCATTGGCCTTGCTTTCATTCTTTGAAAGATTTGGCTAGAAAGGAATCACATCATTTTTTGTGGGAGCAAGTTGATGGTTCAACAAGTTTGGTAGAGAATTGTGAGCATGATAGATAGGAGACTATGGATGCCAAATGTGAAGTGGCTTTTCCTTTGGAAAAAAGGGATGGGGAGATTGTGAGTATTCTGGGCTTGCATGATTTGTCCTTTGTTTCCTTTTGTGTTCATCGCAGTAGGCATGCTAAAAAGAAGGTTAAGAGGGTTGGATTTTAGTCTCCTCCTTTGGAGGATTTTTAGAAAATCAACACCAATGGTTCTTCTAGGGGTAATCTTGGGCCCGTTGGATTACTGGGGTGGGGAGAGATAGCTCTGGATTTGTTACTGTTCTTTTGTCCATCCATAAAGGGAAACAAACCAATAATCTTATGGAGGTGTTGGCAATTCTTTGGGCCTTGGAGCGTGCTTGCGCGCTTTCCTGGTGCAAGATTATTTGTGAATCTGATTCTTAGATCATGGTTAATTTGCTAAATGAACATAAGTTAGAGGAGTTTAGTTGGCAACTTGCTTCAGTTGTGAGGCATATTTTGTAGTTGTGTTCCATGTTGGAGGTGGTGTCTTTTACTCGCATCCCTCAGGAATGGAATAGGGCTATCGACTGTTTGGCCAAGTGGGCTTCTGAGCATGATGGTGACTAGCAGATTGAGGGTTGGGAACAACTTTTGGCATAATTGCCAAGTTTCAGAGAGGATTATTTCGGAGGACATGGCTGGTCGATGTTGTTGCGGGTTTGTTTGTTGTGATGTTGGGTCTTGGTTGGGGGTTTTTTGGTTTGGTTTCCTTGATCTGTTTTGGATGCCCTTATAGACCCTAATTTCTTTGTAGTGGTGTTTTCTTGGTATTAATAAATTTTTACTCTCTTTTTATTAAAAATAAAATAAAATGTACTTTCGTATTATAAAGGAAAGAAAGATAAAATGTCAGTATTAGAAATACATGCCATCTTTTCTCTATCTTTTGTGCTCACCACCTTTGTGCTAGTAGGATGGGATCAGATGGGGTTCTTATGCTTTTTGTTGCAATGTTGTCATTCAATTGCATCATAATCTATATGACTTTGGGTTTATTCTTTGTAACCACATTTTCTATGACATACCTTGAATTTGTGATATCTAGAGGAACAATGGTGCCATACACACCTTTTGGGACTTTTCTTGAAGAGGCCAAATTTTAGATTATTTTTGGATTTCAATCAAGCACCACAAAATATTTAAAATTTTGATGATGGTTTCCCTTAGGAAATGTGTAGGGTATTTAATGACTGATGCAAGTGTGTACATGCACAACTATGGAGGTGAGATAATGATTTCTATTGTATTACACTATACTTATGCTTATTATTACTTATTATTTGTTTCTTGTTTTGTGTTTGTGTACATATCCTTATTTGTGATGAATAATTACATGGTATTTTTAATTTGTTAAATGCAAAAAATTAAGAACATAAAAAATATATTCATTAAAATTAGATTTTTTTAACATTATAGATAACTATAATTAAAATAATATTGAAATATTTAAAATATTAATTATAAAATATGAAAAAATTTAAATGACATATAATTATAAAAAAAATTATAATACTCATAAAAAATTAAAATATATTACAAAAAATTATAATTACACTTTTCATCTCTGTACTACCCTTTTTTATTAAGTTAGTAGTTACTGTGGCGCCTTCTCTAGTTCCCAGCCAGAAGTTGGGAGTTAAAAAATGTTGGACTCTTTTGTTTGGGTGGAAATGGGCTTAAAATAGCTCTGTGAACAAACAAAGGGTTTAGGGGTTTCAATGTTTTAATTTTTGAGGCGGCAAACACAGCAAGGTCCTGAATATTTAAACTCCAATAAAGTCAAAATTTTCCTTGCCTCTGGCGTCTCAATATTTTTACTCTGAAAACTTCATTTTACAGGCTCTTCGCCACATCTGCGGGATTATTATTCATAAACTTTGGAACAAAAAGCAAGAAGAGCCCGGGTACGATGCTTTTAGGTTTTCGGGCTATTTGTTGATGGGATTACCCTGTTGAAAAATAAGTTCATTTCTTTTCGCGGGCAATAAGTAAGGAGTTAAAGAATGGTGAGGTTAACGGCAGATTTAATATCGAAGTGCCCTCAATATTTCAATGCCGTTCGTGAACGAGAGCTTGACCTACGTGGTATGCAATTTTTCTTATCACTTTATGAGAAAACTGTTTATTTTCTACAATTTACAGAGCAATAATCAAACAATGGTTATATTAGAAACGAGTCAAAATTAACTTGGTGTGGAGGTAACAAGAAAATTGAAGATAGAATGGCACAACTGTTAAAAAGTAATATTTAGTTGCTGGGTTCTTGGGTGAGGATATTTGCCGACTTCAATATTCCTCTTTGACTATGTGGGGGAAGCTCGGGCCGCATTCTTAAAATTTGAACAACGTGGATCACACATTATGGCTATAGGAGCCAGGAAAAATCCCTTAAGCTGAACTGAAACCACGCTTTCTCTGTATTTGGTCTGTAAGGTCTCTCTTTTAGTGCTCACGGTTGGAGACCGTGATCTTGAGGTCTGCACTAGAAAATAAATGAAAGAATCTTAAGAATGTACACGAATGAGGGTATAATGGATCGAAAAGATCGTGGTGGGTTTGGGTAAAGATTTAAAATTCATTAAACTTATGTCCAGTAGCGAGCTTATGCTCAGACCCCTGTAGATTGTCTACTTTTGTTATCATAAATCATACGTTTCTATATGATGGGAGTTATTTATAGACAGTAAGCTTTGGGATATTTCTTGTAAAAAATTCTATATGTCAACATTTTCTTGTTCTTCCTGAAATTGATTTTTTCTGTGCTCATGTGTTATCTATGCTTTTTCTGAAACTCTAGCATTTTCAATTTTGTAATTTTATAAACATGCTGCAATGCTTGTTCCTTATGTTTCCCTCCCACTACACTACCACTACAATCCCTTGATTAATGTTAAAATAAATCAATAAACCCATAATAACCTTTGAATACTTTTGTCTGGCTCATTGAGTGGGTCTCACCGTTTTCTTCATTTCCGTGGCCTCTTGGTGCAAAATTAATGAGATTATCTGTCCCTCAAGCCAAAATGGGATCTTTAGGTTAATTTGAAATCGTTGAGTAACCCTTTGCAAAAAACAAGAAGAAATTTAGCATCTCCTTTGCTCTAAGGCTAAAGACCTTTATGATTTGTTTCTTTCATTTTCCCTAAGGCTAAGGACCTTCACTAAGTCTTGTTTCATATGTATAATAGTAGATGCTATTTTATGACAGGATTCTTTGTAACTCCTTATGACACCTTGTATGAGTGGAGCTCTTTGATTGTATTCTAATTTCCCATGACACTTAAGACACTTTGTAACTGCCTTATTTTTTTAACTTTAAGTGTTCCGTATAGTCTGAAAATAGGGTGGATGCAGGGGCAGGTTTCAGGGATGGCAATTCTTTTCCTAAAAGTCGAGGGCAATGACTGAAATTCCGAATATACACAATTTCATGATATAATCAAGTTTGCAAAAGTAATACAAATTTACAAGTACAGTGGGCGAATGGCTAATCTAACTCATTGTCTGATGCAAATGTCTTGGCATACTCCTCATCGCTAGAATTTAGAATTGTTAGACATCTAGATCTTGCAATTGGACACCAACTAACCTACTATGTGTAGCTTGATACTTATTAATTTCTTTTATCTTCACTGTGTCTGCATCCCATCATGTTGCTGGACTCTTCTTGCATTCAATTGCCTTGGCATTAATGAGATACAAGGCACTATGTAGCAATGTACAACCATAAGCTTCTTTGTTCTGTTAGAGTTAAGAATGTTTCTCTTGATAGAGTGGATGGAGCTCTATGTAGACTAGTTCCTCTCAACAAAAAGGGAACTACGAACTTGTGATAAGAGATGGATGCATAGTGTACTTATTGGTGATGGAGGCCAATGCAATTGCCACCATGCGTTGGGTTATTGTGTGCTAAAGTCTCCTTATCTAACTATGCCGAACTCACTTAGCCCTTGATACTAACAAATTTAGTTCACTTATGTTAGACGAATGAGGCCTCCTTTGCAGTATGCATCTTCTCGACGGCCTTCATGAAGCATCGCTTCACCTCAATGTCATTGATAGGGAGAACCCCATCAAGTCTATGCACATGCTACTTCAGGTTCAATGCATAGGCGGCCATTTTCAATGAGTGTTGAGCTTCTCCCACCTCTAGTGAATGGTAGGCTGAATTTACTCATTGTAGAACAGCAAGGTGGAGTCTTTATTTGTAATGTCCCGTATTTGGGATATTCCTAGATTTTGCCTTAAAAGCACAATTTGAATCCAAAATCAGAAATGTAATACATTTAAGATTGTAAATTTATGAGTTGAAATGTCCTTTACAGGATATAAATCTTGTTTTAGGTCCTACACACAATACTAGTCACTAGAAATCGACATTAGCTCTTAAGCCACAATAATATATATATATATATATATATATATATATATATATATAGTCTTTAGTACACCTCATGATATCGGTGCACATTAGTCACATCAAAATTCTAATTAATGCAATAGCCATTCCAATATGGTTTCCAATAATAATCTTATTAGGAATTTGTTGAAATGTTTGCAAACTGCAATCTCAAGGTTGGTTGCCCTTGTACTGCGAGAGCATGGAAGGTGTGCTGCCCTTCCATCCCTCAATCCACCTTGGAGGTTGGCCGTCCTCCTTGATCAAGCCCGGGAGTGCTAATAAGCCTCCCAACTCACGAGTGTTCCATCTCGGGGTGGCATGCTTGATAAGAGCATGAAGACTACCTCCCTTCCACCAAGCCCAGGAGCACACATTTGCCTCCCGACCCACAAGGCTTAACCCCCTATGGGTGGCATACTTGATGGCGGGTTTGTTGGGTCTTCACTTCTCATGAACACGAAAGGTTGATCGACCTTCCTGTTTTGCAACCACTTCTCTAAATTCAAAATAGATTATTGCAATGTCCCCTTTTGAGAAAACCTTAATTCTTGCCCTAGAAACACAAGCTAATGCAGTTAGGGTTACAACTTATCAATTAAATGCTTTAAGCTTGATAAATCTTGGTTTAGGATCGTGCAATCATGTTAGATAATATTGGAATATAATTCATTTAATTAGACATGTGTAATAAATGTTTATCCATCGAAATCATGCAAATATCTAAGTAACATAAACCACATAATATTTATAACTTGCATTGGGAGTTGGATCATAAGAGAATGTGGATGAGAAGCATGATAGGTTTGCTCAAAGCTATCGCACCAAGCCCAAGAGCAGATATACCATCCCTCTTGGTCCTCAAGAGGCGCACTTAGACATACCACATGGGGTGGTCTACTCAGTGGACAACTTGTATCTGCATTTCCTACCCTTGCTACCTTAGCCATTCCTCTTATGACTGAAATTTCCTTCATTTCATCTCATTCACCAATACATGTGGAGGTTGTGGAGAAGGGCTTACCATAGGTGGCCCTTAGACACCCCCTCCTAAGCCCAAGAGCGGATATCACCCCCTTCTCTCCAAGTGGCGCAAACAGACATCCATCAAGGAGTGGCGTACCTAGGAAGACGTCTAGTATCTGCTCAACCTATTGGTATCCCCGCCTCCTTGCTCCTCCCATGGTTGTTTGTTGAGTGTAATGAATACAACTATGACAATATTGTATTTGATACCTTATCACGAAGACCTCACCTTGGTACCATGACAATAGTATCTACAGAATGGAAGACATCCATACTTACAAAATATGCTAAAGACACATATTCAAATGACATAATAGAAGGAAAGGTACAAGATGAGAGGTACTGAGTTGTTGATGATCTCATTCTTTACAAGGATAGGATATACATCACTCCAGGGTCAAAATTAAAGAAAGAAATTTTGAAGGCATTACCAAATTATAAAATTATTTAGGCGCCAAAATAAAAAAGATTTGATTTTAAATATTATTTTAGTTTCCTCTTCTGGGCACACCAAAACAAAATAATAAAATATTATTTTTTTCACTTATTTTTGCCCACTTCAAAACCCCAAGTGGGTCGCTCCTCATCAAAGGAAAATAATTAAATATTTTTGACCCATCAAGAAATAGGGGACATTACAACTAGTCTTTGAATAGCGACACTTTGCTTGGGTGCCCTTTGTGATTTGGGGCCGTGGTATGAATATTTCCCAGAGGCGATACCATGCCCGCATGGGCATCAATTTCTTGAAGAATCTAGTGGGAGAAATTGAGAATGTAACGGTGGACTGGTCCTTTGCATTCGTCAACACTTCTGCAACGATGGCGGTGGACAGAGGAGGCCAAGTCAAGGATGGGGGACCAGACAATGCTTGATTGCATGTGGGTGTGATGTTCTCTACCCAAATATATAACATTTACTATAATTCCCTTGTTGTTCCTATGGTCTCTTATTGATTTTATAGTTATGGTTGGCATTTGTTTGAAATTCTGGCTCAGTATGATTCATAGGAAACTTACAAAACAAGATTGCATAGATAATGATATGTTGCAAACCAAAACAATCTTTCCAGTGAAATGGATGAATAACAAGACAGTTTATTATAGTTCCAAATTGCATTACAAATCATTATGTTTAATCCTAAATGTACAGGAAATGTATAGATATCAGGAAATGCAGAGAATGATATAAATTCCTTGCGACATTTGATTAACAGTAACATACCTATGTTTATGTGTGAATTAACCAGCAAATAATAATAAATATTAGCGCCAACAAAATAAATAGCCACATAGATACATCCACCTTCAAGATAGTAGTCGGCAACAAGAATATGCCTGTTGCCTTACACTATTCGTCCAGCAAATAACAACACTAGCAATTATCAATAGGGACAGCAATATCAATGCCAATGAAAATCCCCGATACTCCGTATACAGATGTTATCAATCAGCATATGAAAAGTAAGTAACAGTGCCAGTATGAAGCAAGTATAGTGACGCTAATGATCGTCTCAGTCCTTCGTAAGTGGCTCTAGCAATAATGATAGTGATTGGGTTATGCACTGATGTATGCCAGTGTTAAAGAGTTTACGACCAACAAACAATAACAGGAATGAGTTGACAATATGAATGCACCCATCCTTGAGGTGTCAACTTCTTCCAACGCCTGCAACAAAGAATATGAACCAATATGCGAATGTTTCAATGCTGATAATACTCCAATGCTGATTAGTCATAGACGTGCCGGCTTTAATTCCTGGATCGTACTGTATTCTCTTGGAGAGCATTCACATTTTGATGATTAAACATCGAGCCTCAACTTAGTTGGCCATACTGTATATAATAACTTCACCATAAATAAATGCCTAAAAGCTTTGTAAACGACCATGTTTGGGGTTCCATCCAAGCATGGCGATGGATATTGAGAGTTTCCGTTCTCAGAATCTCAATGTGAAATCAGCCATATTCAATCTCTGTGATGATTATGCAATTCCCCCAATCATCATTTTATTTGGCCAACTTTCAATTTGATAAATTGAATTATTAAAAGCTTTATTAAGAATATAATACTTAATAATATAATTAATTAATTAAATAATTAATAAGTCTTAAAGTGCAAATAAAGACATATTTAAATATTTAATTAATTATTTCCAATGTCATTTTGGCTTTAGAAGGATGGGGACATCACAGTGGGTAAATAGCTATACCTTAGTTTTAGTTTTTTGCTGTTTTTTGTATACGGGGCAAATTAAAATGTAATTTGGGGTGGCTATAACTTGGAAGCCATTTTGTTTGAAGGCTTTATTTTGGGAATATTGGCTTTTGCAATACCTGTAGCAGAGCCATGAATGTAAAACTCTTTTGATATACTTAATAGAAAGGGTGTGGCCCTTAAAATACTATTTAATTTTAATAATAATAATATATTTAAATATTCGTAATCGTAAACCATAAATACTAAAAGATTAAGTAAAACAAGGTTTAAAAATTGAAATATATAATATTTTAACTTTAGGTTTATGTGCATAACATTTTGATTTAATAAATTAATTATTAAATGTTTTAGGTTTAAACTTTATAGCTTTAGGCTTAATTTAAAAAAACTGAAACTAGGGTTTTTGTTTTTCATTTTTTCGTTTGTAAAATTTGCATTTTTATTCACATGGCCTATAAATGACAAAAAATGCATGAAAAACCTAGCTCGAATGGTCATTGGCATCCTTGGAAACCCTCCTGCGTCATGTTGAAAGCCCTCTTGTGTCACGTTTAACCTCTCCTACGTCTTGTGAGCTTGCGTTGCGTTTAGGGGTTTATTTTTGCCTTTTTTGCATTTCAAAAAATCAGAAAATTGTATTGGATGCCTGGAATCACCACGTTAACATCAAGTTCGAACAAAACCACAAGGGCAGTCACGGATTCGTTTCAGCATCGAAAAATCTGATTCTTGGACAATTCTGTAGGTGTAATGTCCCATTTAATTCCTAAATGTCTGCAGCCTATGCTTTGAAATAAATCAATAAAGATAACTAATATTACACCAAACTGGCATTAAATAAAGATTAAGTTGTTAAGAATGGTCAACCAGCATATGAAAGGTTGTGTATCTTAAGCAAGACAAGGTATATAAGGAAGGTAGATCTAGAAGGAAAGAAAGGGAGAATTATTAGGACTGATTACAAGTAATAGACAGCAGCACTAACAAATTGACTTATTTAAAATTAAATTAATATTCTCCAAGTGCAGCGATGAAGAGTTGAAACTATTGAGGTGATTGTAATAATCTACCCCCAATTTTTTTTATTTCTTTCCCCTGTCTGCAGTTTGCTGTTTGATGGTTTCTTGAAGAGTTTTGTATTGTTTTTTGCAATGTTTTGAAAGGGTTTAATTTGCATATGATATGACAATGATGAACATAAACAGAAATTAAAAGATAGATAGATATGCTATCAAACAACACCCTTTTGAAGCAATAATATTCTGATTTCTTTCAAGATTATTTTCAGTCATACAATATATTATGAAAATCAGACTTTAACTTATTTTCAGACCTGGAAATATGTACCAAACAGCAAATTATGAAGCCCACTAGAAACCACGCCTCCACCCAGGTTGCTGATTGCTGCGTCCAAGGTGTATGGCATCCATGAGCACGGAAAAGGGTCTCCAAAACTACAGCAAGCGGCTCCTTTAACCTCAGAAAACTCTGCATATATCACTCCAAGAGGCCGTACCTCCTAGGAAGGGGCGATTTCTCCATAAAATCCAAACTCCATTAAAAAATTCCCAAACAAAGCTTGATAGGGTCGCTCAAGCTAGAAGAATAGATTGGTCAAATACCCATTTTCAAACCCTTCTTCATTTCTGAAATATGAGCATGAATAAGGTTCTCCAACTCAACTCACTGTTGGGTGAAAATTATGTAATCAACTTTCGACAGATTACACAACTTGGACTTCAGCCACAGCTATGTGAGAAATGAATCTCTCCTCTCGGAAAGGGGAGGCGCCCTTCTTACTGCTAAGAGAAACAATAGTAAATCACAAAAGTAATTACACAATGTACACGAAATTCACGAAGTGGGGGGGGTGTGTTACATTCATCCTTCTCTCTTTTTTCAGAGAAGATGTTTACAATGTTTCACGTGTTGGAAGTTTCGAATTCTTGATAACTAAAAACTAACAACCAGCAGTAATGCCAATATCTCTATCTCGTCAAAGCGAAGCGTAGAGATACCAGAAATAATCAACAACAAACAAAAGAAAATAAAATGGGAAAGCTCAATGGCGCACAAAGTCGTTCAGAAGCTTTATCATCGTCGATCTGCATAACGCATCGCTTGGTTACACGCTAGAAGCACAAAGTCTTCTTAGATCTAACAATTTCTTCAACAAAGATGAACAATTACAAGCAATGTCTTGTAGATCATCCAACAAGAGTGTCAATAGCACGAACGATTACAAGCACAAAGTCTTGTAGATCCTTCGACAAAGTATCCAAGAGAATGAATAATTATAAGCACAAAGTCTTATAGATTATCCAACAAGAACATGCAAGAGTATAAATGATTATAAGCGCAAAGTCTTATAGATCACTCAACCAATGATAAACAAAATAACAATGTAATCTAAATAGTAGATGTAACACAAAGTTTACATCAATCACTTAGAGTCTTTCAGATTTCTCGAACTAATCACTACCAAATCAAATCAACTTACAAAAGTATTGAATCCAACGCAAAGTCTGGCTTGCAATCCTTTTCTTTATTGATTGAATCTCATTCACAAAATATGAACGCAAAGTTTCACAAGTTTGCTTACAAAAGGGCAGCACTTCGTTGCAATAGACTAAAAGATTAATTACAATGAAAATCCCTCACAATATATAGAAAGAGGGATGAGCAAAATAAGGAAAGAGATTGAGAAAATCAGGGAAAGTTAGGTGAGCGATTTTAGGAAATCTCACCTAACTTTGACCAAAGTCAAAGTGTAATTTGATTTCAAAATATTACATCTTTGGACTTGGTGTAATTACAATTTACAAAATGACATTCGAAAATGTCGAGAAATATTTACAAGATGCATAATGGGATGCAATCGAAATGTCTAACACCGGAGAATAGGGGCTGCTTCACCGCCTTTTGCATTGGGCGCTGAAGTCTTCAAATTCTCCTCCTAGTCTCCCTCGCATCATCGGACTTCATCCACCAACTGTAATCCACAATGGTGTGAATTCTCGTGACGCTATCTCATGGCGTGATGAGTGGAACCTTCTTGCACCCGGCTAAGATGCGCTTCTCTTCAAGGTCCAATGTGAGCCTTGTATCAAATGATGTTCGAAGCTTCCTCGGTGAAGTCCTGAATCGCCAATCAAATTCATGATGGCTTCCTTTGAAGATCATGTCAAAGAACGGTCGAAGTCTTTAGAATCTCATGCCCGTAAGAGTCGCATCACACTTCGCTTCGAGCGTAATGAGACGAACTTGAAGAACAAACTCTGACAGCGCAGTTCAGGAACATTGCCAACAAGTGGAGATTATCGCGGTACTCATTGCCCCATTGAATCGTGGAGAGGCTTCGTCATTAACTTTGCAGTCAACCAAGTCTTGATGGCCAACTTCTCGCGGTCTCCTGCTTCTTCAACTTTCGAAAAGTACCATATTGGCGGATATACGCTTCGATATTTGTACTTCATCTTGCTTTTTGCTTTCGAAGAAGAAGGAGTTTCAAGCAGCCATCAAAAGAAACGCAATACCCCAGCACTCTTCTTAACTTGACGCATCTCTCGAGTAGATCGCGAATCCGCTCAGCCGTAACAAACAACGCAACAGCTGGGAAACATGGGAAAGCGTGAAATGAGCACGAGGGTGGAAAAACATGGAGCGGATGGCGAGGCACGCAAAACGATGCACGAATGCGGAAAAACGAAGCTCAAGGATGCACTGGTCAAAAATGGGGTGCATTTGGAAAGGTCTGGGAAAAGCCAGAAAAAAGTGTAAGGGCGCTAAAATTCAGCGCCCTTACATTCTGAGAAATTGCTTTTGGTGTAAGGGCGCTAAATTTTAGCGCCCTTACACTTTTAGTGTTAGGCAATTTTATGACATTCTTCTGATGTCATGGCGCTAGAATTCAGCGCTTTAACTTTTTGGTGAAAGATGATTTTGATGCAAGGGCGCTAAATTTTAGTGCCCTTACATCTTTACAAGAGCATTTCTCTCTCACTTCTCCTGCTGCGTCCAGTTCTTTGTGCGTTTCTTTGGGAGGCCGGTATGGAGGTAATTGCGGCTTTTTCCTCGGGAGCGGTGCCTGCTTCTCGGCCCCGCTAGCTTTCAATTTCGGGCCGTTCCCGCCGTGACGTAACCTTTCTCGGCCGACGATCTTTCAATCCTGTTCGTGCGCCCTGGCGGTGTCATGAATGCATGGAAGAAGCAAGCCCGCACCACCGCATTGGCGATGGAAGCGGCATAAAAACGCGGTCGAGCTCCGGCAAAAGCTTTTATGCAAAGCGCCCACAACATTTTTGAGAACGACCACGCGATTTGGTTTAGGCGAAGGATTGAACGCATAGGGTTAGAGAACAGAAAAAGAAAGAAGGACGACAAAATCGAACGATCAAAGATCGCAGGATGAACCAGACCAAAACCATGAACGAAGGTTCCATCAGACAACCGCAGGAAAACGCGAATGAAGGAGGACGCGAATAGAAAAAATGAATGAAATAAAAACGTGAATTTGAACAATAGATCATATACAAATGACAAGAGTGAAGACAAAACCAAACAAAAAACTTACCAGAGCAAAACGCGAAGGATGTTGAAACAATGGCGAAATCTCCAAAACGCGAACTTGTAGTTGGAAAGAAATCCGCACAGCAAGAGGAGAGGAGAAAATAAAAAGTGAACAACTCAAATGAGAGATGAATTCATTCACTTAAGTGAAAACAAAAATTAAAAACCTAACTCAAGTCGTGCAAAAATTTTAGGCACGAAAGGTGGCACGATTGACGAAAAACGCGAAATCATGAAGAAACGTGCCAGAAGCTCAAAAAAGTTTAAGTGTTGAGAAAAAATGTAATGGCGCTAAAATTTAGCGCTCTTGCATTTTTTGGAATTTTCACTCACGCGGGCGCTAAATTTTAGCGCCCTTACACTTCCAGACTTAGCCAAATTTTTTGGATTTTCCCTGCAGGAGCGCACTTTTTCAGTGTTACTGCATCTTCCGTAATTTGCAAAGTAATAACAGTAAAATGTCGCGAAAGATCTCGTTTCGAAGGTCTTTGCGAGGCGAACAAGGGGGAATGCTCGAATTGACTATTCGAGACTTGGGAACGCATTTCGAGGTGACTTGAAAATCACTCCGTTGTGCGTACTTGAACTTCACGAATCCTAGGAAACGGACAAGTTTCGTAGGGGGGTTATCCGTGGAACGAGCGCTGCTAGATTCCGTGATAACACTCACAATCTCCTATAATCTGCTAAAAATCATTCCAAACTGTAGAAAAAACACACCAGCACCCAAACTAGAAATCTCACACCAAAAACTAACTGAATACCATTCAGAAATATTGATAAATCTTCCTCATTTAAACCCAGCTGTGATCTTGTTTGAAATCACCCAACACAAGTCTGAGCAGGTCTCTCACTGCCAAGACAAGTCTTAGAATTTGAGGGGCTATGTGCTCAATTCCGTGCTTCAATACCCTGGCAACACACCAGTAGCATATCCCTGTAAATTTCAAACTCCAACCTGAAGGAAAATGAGCCTCAAAAGTCATTTTATTTTAAACAATAGTTTGGGCGCCCAAACCCCAAAACCCACGACCATTTTTGGAGCACTTTAATTTTAAATTAATTTCAAATGTTTTGTCTCCACCTTAGCGCCCAAGGAAATATCATTTAAATACAACATTTAAAAACAACTTCAAGTGATGAGACTAGGCGCCTTGGTCACTTTTTAAATGAGTCCCCTTTATGACCCTTTTATAATTTAAAAATATAAAGTCACTTTATTAAGCACACATTTCAAGGCATAATACAAATATTAAAATAATTCCCTCAATTGACCTTATCAATTGAATATGCTGCACAATCCAGTCTGACCAAGTCCAGTGTTCCAAAAATTGACTTACTACTGTCCAAAGCTCAATTGGAGAGAAACTGACGTCTCACCACGGCTCACTGTAGATAGTGAACATCCAATTGCCCCTGCTAAGAATGGAAAGTCTCGACTAACCCTAATTGACTTACTATTTTTAGAAAGTCCTAAAAATAGTAAAATGCTCCTTGAAACTTGAGCCAGAGAGAGATCGAGACGCTTGAGAAGGCTCACCGAAGGCTGAAGTGCTGAACTAGACCCCCTGCTAAAAATAGCACTTACTAAAAATAGTAAGTGTTCCCGAATCAACCCTAACTGAAAGAGGGTGTCGTAAAAGGGGACATTACGGTGTTGAGGTGTGACTCTTTCAAAGTTGAGATATAAAAGGGAAAGCATTTCATTGTGAAGAGATCATGAATGGGGAATAAATCTATCAATCAATTTGGAAATAAATATTATTCTCAAAAGGCAGCCATAGAGGGTGGTGACTCATTTATTATGAAGGGAGTCATTTATTGTGAAGGGTGGTGACTCGTTCAAGAAATGGATATAAAGGGTAAATTAGTTCATTGGCATTCAATAAGCAATCATCACTCATCTATCAAGGAAGTGGATTGGGAAATTTAAAAATAAGAAATTGGAATATAAGAGATCTATTGGAAACAAATATTGTTTTAGGAAGAATATTATTGGGAAGTGAGTTTGAGAATATAAATTAGTAATAACTATATATATATTATAATTGCATAATGCTATTTTAATACCGATTAATAAATTAGATTCCGTTAGCAATCTATCTTGAATTTATAAAAGTGTTTTGCAAATAGGGAGGCCGATCAACCTTTTAGGTTCACGAGAGATGAAGTATCGCCCTTTCCTTCATCAAGTATGCCACCCTCAAGATGGACTGCTCGTGGGCTAGGAGGCATATGAGTGCTCTTAAGCTTGTTAAGGAAGGTAGTCTTCATGCATCTTATCAAGCACGCCACTTCGAGATGGAGTGTTTTGTGGGTTGGGAGGTGAATGAGTGCTCCTAGGCTTGGTCAAGAAGGATGGAGTGCCTCCAAGGTGGACTAAGGGATGTAGTGGACTTGAGATCCTGTGATTTTTGTGGCCAGGAGGTGGATGAGTGCTCCTAGGCTTGAGGGGCTTCTCAAGTATGCCACCCCAAGATGGAGCACTTGTGGGCTAGGAGGCGTGTGAGTGCTGTTGGGCTTGAGGGTCTTCTCAAGTATGCCACCCTAAGATGGTTGGACAAGGATCCACCCATGCTCTTGCAATACAAGGACAACTATCTTTGAGATTGCGGTTTGTAAATTTCTAGAAAATTCCTAATATGATTGACTATAGGAATATGTCTTGGAATAATCATTAACGATGTTAAGATATTTTGAATTCAATGTTAATGAGGCTATGACTATAGATCTAACTATTATGATGTTTGAGCTATGGTGTATTGCTCTCAATATTATACTAGTTTATGTATTAATCTAAATATAACCATAAAATTGATACTCGTAATTACTAATATTAGTTTTTAGTGATTATTATTGTTTTGCAGGCCTAAATTTAGGAATATCCCAAAAGGGGACATTACAATAGGTGTTTCGTGCTCTATTCCGATTTTAAGACATTTCATACCCAAAATCGGCGGGTAAATGGAGCAATTTGGATACTTAGCCTTTACCAGTAGTCATTCATGCCTTGTTGCCGAAGCCGTCTTAGTTGTTGTTAAAGATGATAGTTGTTGGTGAAGTGAATTACTTTGTTGTTGAAGTCGCACCTGGGCTTGCTATTGAAGATGATAGTTGTTGCCGAAGTTACATGCATACTTGCAGTTAAAGATGCAATTGTGCTCTTAGATGTCATAAAAGCTAATTAGAATATTCTCTCAACTTCTTGATTTATCCAAACATGCCAGCCTCTCAAAATCCATTCACACACGCATACAAAGCCCAAGAATCTTCTCAACTTACCTTATTTTGGTTTTGGGCAATGCAAGATTGCTTGTGAACTTGGATGCTTCTGCAATAGATATGTAGGGTAAGTGAAATTTTCCGTGAAATTTGGGTAAGTGAAATTTGCCATGAATATTTTGTGAAATCTGAAATTTAGATTCCTTGTTTAGCAACTTTGGATATTGTAACCCACATTACTTCTTTAGTTGCTTTATTCTTCCATTTTACTAAGTACCTTAGTGTATTCTTTTCCTTTAGTCTTCTTAATCACATGTGAATCTATAATTGCTTCCACCTCATCTTGTTCTTTCTTTGGCAATTGCTATACCTATTCTTCCATTGGAAAGTTTGAGACATTTCTTTCATTTCCACTTGCCACTTTGAAAATTGGGGAGATATCCACTCCTTTCGAGAACACTTATCTCATAAATTATTCACTATAATTTTTCTCAAGACCTTAAAAGTTCCAATTTTCTTAAATTTTAGCTTCTCGTACATTCCTTGGGCAACCTATCCTTTTACAAATGAGCTAAAACCAATCCCCAATTTGAAATTCTTGCTCTCTCTTTTTGAGATCACCTTGCTACTTGTATCTCATTGTACTCTATTCCAAATTTCTCCTTATTTCCTTATACAACTTGTGCATGTATTTAACAAAATCCTCTACTACAACACTTTGTCTTCCCAAATTTGTAGTACTTCTCAACTCATCCACCCCTATAGGGCTGCATCCATGCACAATTTGAAAAGGACTCTTTGTTGTATTCCCTATTGATTGAGTTGTAAGCAAATTTAGCTTATGCCAATGTGGTACCCCCATAGACTTGGCTTTTGCCCAACTAAACACCTTAACAAATTTTTGAGGCTTCTATTGACAACCTCCATTTGCCCATTTGTTTGTGGATGATAGGTTGAACTAAAATTCAACTTAGTGTCCAACTTATTCCGCAGGGTATTGCCAAATGTTAGTTTTATGATCAGATATGAAAAGCAGAATTTAATTCAAATTTTAATGAAATAGACACAACATGTACCCTTGGAAAACCCTCCACTTGAGGGAGAAAAACCCAGCAACAATATATCACTTATATATTAAATATGAAACAACAATAATCTTTACAATGAGGCCGATTACAAGGCCACTCAACAGCACCAAAACTTGATGCAATATATGATTGATAATAAAGCCCTTCAAAAGACAATAGATTCGGCCTTCTTGAGACTTCAATCTGCACTTGAATGGAATTCGCACTTCTCTAAATATTGAACAATGAATAATGATTGTGTATGAATGATGGCGAGTGAACAATGATCATCTTGAATATATACAAGAGAGTGGGAGAGATCGCGTCCCTTCAAGTCAACATGTCGGCCTTCAATATGAAACAATAATTAAATATTATAATTCAAGGTGAAGCGCCTCTTCACCAATAGGCATCTTAATAAATTAAATAGCTGATAGGCTATGCATTTAGTTTATTCTTCAATGATCAATCGGGGCTGGAAGTAGAAGCCCGATGCTGCTATCATCAACACTCCCTCTCAGCTAGGGAGGAATACTTCCAGTTATCCAATGTCATCCACAATGGCTATACCCATATGTGAAAGGAGCTCATCACAGATTCACTCAACGTGATATCAACCATCATGGCTACTCCCATGTATGGTAAAGCATATGCGCACAAGTGTAATGAACCAGACCAATTTTTTCAATTTATTTCAATGAACACACTAATGCAAGAAGCACCCGTTAGGGTTAGTCCAAAACAAAACCAGCAGTTCGCAAGTAACTCTTTGCCAAGAATGCGCACTCAATCTCAAGATGAGAAAGATGCTGTCATATGGCAAGAGGGTCGTCAGTACAACTAGAAGGAATTACAATGCTGAAAGTAAACTCTACACCAAGAATGTGCTTTCCAACCCAAGGTGGGAATGGAGCTACCATATGGTGGAGTATCTATTGTAAATGATGCAATACATAAAACGAACTCAACGCCAAGCATGTGCACTCCAAACCCGAGGTGGGCAAGGCGCTATCATATGGTGGAGATACTAAATGCAATACAAATAGACTGAACAAGGGCCAGTCTCTTCCACAGCCGTGGGAATACAATGTAACTTAGCAAGAAATAGAAAGGGCTGAACAGTACTATTGTAACAGCCTTACAATAATAAAAGTTGCTTGCCAAGAACACTGAATTAGTGATATATCAATGCTGCGATGAAGTTTAATGTATCTCCAATGCTCAATATGACTCCAGGACTCAAACCCAACTCCTAAAGCAAACTCTAACAATATGATATGACTGAACATAGACTGAAAATGCATAACCAGCAACACAGTAACCCACTAAAAAGCTCATAACTCACTCAAAACCCAACCAAATCACTTCAAACTTGATGCATAGTGACCCTAAGATGATGGCGACCAAGATAGAGTTGTGAAACTACCCCAAACTATTGTTATTTATTTTTGCACGAAATCCAAGACAACCCAGCAATGAAAAAACCCTCAAAAGGGCGATTTTGACAAGATAAAATCTAAGACTTGCTAATAAAATCTGAAACTCACCAAAGAGGGGCGCCCTAGGGTGAGAATGACATAGGTAAAGTACCCAGAACCAAACAAAAATCGTACAATGACTTATAAGCTAAAACTACTTTCAGCCATGCCAAAATCAGCAACTGTAAAACTGTCCAATCTCTGAAATCTTCAACCTTGATGCTCTGTCTGCAAATTTGGATGAGAAGCAGTCTCTGAAGCCTTAGCTAGGTGCTCTCTTTCAAGCACGAAACCAAGAGAAATGGCTAGGAGGTATGCATCCCTCGAAGTAACTCTGAAAGTATTTCAGTAGCATAACAGTATGATAGAAAATAAGATGCCAAATGAAGAATAGAAGCCTCCTTTTATAGACTTGAGAAGAATCTTCCAAAAGCATCTAGAAGGGCGCCCAAACCAAGGTCAAAGCATTTCAAATTTGAAGTTGACTCCTTATCCCTCCAAAGTGGCGTCCCTTTTTGAAGGCAAAATAAAACATTTAAATAAAATATTTCTCTCCTTAAGTTGGTGTCCAATTTCCTCAAGAGCAATTTGACTTTAGAAATATAAAAATATTTCTTCATGAGAAAATACCCCTCAAGGTCCCCTTCTTTAAAACAACTTAAAGTCATATTACTAGGACAAGGGGTTATTTTATAAAATAAAACATTATTGTCTTTAAAGTACTTATTTCTCCAAAATGAACCCCTTAAGCCAAAAATCAGAATTACCCAATGAATTACCAGAAGAGGAAAGTTGACGGAGCTGGTGCTGACTGGACCACTGATAAAAATAGAATTTACTAAAAATAGTAAATTCATGAAGTTGCCCGAAATGCCAAACTGACCATACCACCGCGAAGCTCTCAGAAAACCCAAAAAGAATCCAAAATCCATAATCCCAAACTCCGAGATGTAGCCATCATAACTTACTAAAAATAGTAAGTTCGGAAAGGTTGCCCGACGCAGTTGCAAGTCATACCTCTGCGAAGCTCTCTGAAAACCCAGAAGGAATCCAGAATCCAAACACCCAAACTCCAACAAGCAAAACCCTGAATCTTCAAGAGAACCCATCAAGCAGTCGGAAACCCTAATTCTGCCACTGACTGGCTGACAGCACACTGGGAATAGGCTATCAATCACTGAAAAGTGAAGTGCTAAAAACGGGGACATTACAAGGCTCATCACGGAATCACTCAACGTGATGTCGTCATCTCATCATGACATTCACCATGGCTACTCCCAGAGGGTGAAAAACACAAGTACAAGAAAACCATCACAGACTCTCTCACGTGATGTTGTCATGGAGTCACTCAACATGACATCCACCATGGCTACTCCCAGAGGGTGGAAACAAGGGCTTTCACCTCAAATTTCTCTCACAGGGAAAGATGCATTAACAAGGGATTACACCTCAAATTTCTCTCACAGAGAAAGATGCATTAAAAAGGGCTTACACCTCAAATTTCTCTCACTGAAAAAGATGCTTTAAAGCAAACCACAGAAGATCACTAAAGCTGAGACTCCCTCTTTGCTAGGGCTTCATTCTCCACAATTCCAAGCTTGTCTCAAAAGTACACAAACTTTACTTTGGAGAGAGGCTTGGTAAGAATGTCGATCATCTGCTCACCAGTGCTAATGTACTTCAACTGAATAGCTTTCCTCAATACCATGTCTCTGATATAGTGGTATTTGATCTCAACATGTTTAGTTCTGTCATGAAACACTGGATTGATAGAAGGCTTCACACAGCTTTGATTATCACAATGAATGACAGTCGGCTCCAACAATTGTCCAAACAATCTTGCAAGGAGCTTTCAAAGCCACATTGCTTTTCGAGCTGCCACACAAGCTGCAATATACTTAGCCTCTGCGGTGCTTAGTGCCATTGAAGACTGCTTCCTGCTACACCAGGAGATCATCGCAGACCCCAAACTGAAGCAACATCCAGAGGTGCTCTTCCGATCAACAACACACCCTGCCCAATCATAATCAGAATATCCATGCAGCTTCAAGTCCACACCAGAAGAATATCTCAAGCCATACCCAACTGTGCCACACAAGTATCTTAGGATATGTTTTGCTGCAACTAGGTGTATTTGCCTTGGTTCACACATGAACTGTGTTGTACCCCAAAATTAAAATTTTTGTTACACTTAGACATTTTGAAGAAATGAGTAAAAGTCTTGTCAAATCAGTCAAAAAGGTCAAAATTTGGGTGTGCATGTCTTGCATGAGGGTTCAAAACACAAAATTTTCAATTTCTGACGATCTGGGTCTGCTAAGAACAGCTTAACCTACAAAACCCAGATCTCAGTTTTTCATCCCTAAAATTTAGGAAAACTGCTATTTTTAGAAATTTTCTAAAATTAGTAACGTTTTTTGGGTTTTTCTGGGTTTCTTTCGAAACGGATACTGACAAAATTTTCTAAAAATAGAAAGTTGGTCCAACAGGGTCCGAATTGATTCTGATTGGTTCAAAATACGTCCATATCAGGCTGGTGCAGTCAGAATCTCAAAATAATCAGTTTTTCCCTACTGGGTCTAATCTGCTTTCAGAAGCGTATCTGAAGCTCCGAGGTCATCAATGGAGGTCATTCGGCTGCCAGGCGTCAAAATCAACACTCAGGCGTTCAACAGAAGATGAAATGATGAACGTGCACGGAGAATGAAGAAGAAGATAAAAAAAAATGATGAAAATTTTCTAACATTGCTGGGTTTGGGCGCCCCTGTTGAAGAAAGGCGCCCATCTTTTTAGGGCACCAAATGTCAGAATTAGGGTTTGTGCCTCCAGTCAATGTTGCTCAGTTCTCTGTCAGCTTCGCAACGAATTCAGCGGTGTAGTTATCGGATTACTCATTCATTCGGAATTTAGCGACGAACAGGGGAGATCCGCACTGAAGTCAGAACGAGGAAAAGTTGAAAATATCAAAATTTGACTAAGTGTTCAGATTTTGGGCGCCCCTGGTGAAGAAGGGCGCCCAAGTTTTCAGGGGTCCCAACAGATGAATTTGCAGATGAGTGTCTAACGAGATCTCTTTGCAGTTGATCCAGCTTTCAAACGAGATGTCCAGCACGCCTATCGGAGCTCGCAGTCGCAAGATACGAGGAGCCGAATGGAGGGTCCAACAAGAGTTGAATTTCAAAGTTCTAAAGCAAACACAGGAAAGTGAAAATTTGACTAAGTATGGATGAAATGGGCGCCCCCAGTCAAGATAGGCGCCCAAACTTTTGAAAGGTTAAAATTCACTTTCCGACAAAATCTCTCCCAGAAGACTCCTCCTCATTCTTCGTTAGCTTCGTAACGAGCCCAGCCATCAGTCAATCCGACGCCTAGAACTCCAGATCTGACGAGATCATCTGAAGAAGATTAAAGGTGATGAAAATGAAAATAATTCTAAGTCTGGTAAACATGGGCGCCCCTGGTGAAGAAGGGCGCCCAAACTTTTGAGCTCTAAGATGATGGAATTCACCAACGCAGTCTCCAAGATCATCTCGTTGATTTCAGCTAAGCTATCTAGTGAGCTTGTCAGCCAGTCAATCGGATCAGCGTAGCCCCCGGAATAGAGAATTCATCAGAAGATCAAAGGGAAATGAAGAACTTGAAAATCATGAAAAATGGCTAACACTGTAAAAGTTCGGAGCCCCTCAAAGGAAAAGGCTCCCACGAATTCGGAGGTCAAAATCAAGTTTTTAGCCGGAGGTGTCTCCAGAACATATTTCTCAGAATCAGTCGAGCTCCGCCGTGAAACCTTCAGCTCGCCTGTCGGGTCAATCTGTCAACGGGAAATCAGAGGCGAAGTTGGAGGTCGAAATGATGAAAAGTTGAAAATGTCAAAATTTTGGTTAACACTGGATGAAGTGGGCGCCCCTGGTGAAGAAGGGCGCCCAACTTCTCATGCCTTAGAGAATTTTTTTTGAGATTTTCAAAAGGTTTCAAAATTGCAAAGTGAGGGAAGATGGCGTCCAAACACATTGAACAGAGATTTTAGGGTTTTGAAATAAAAGCAAAAGAAAGCAAAGCAAAGACAAAACCCTAAGTCTATTTAACATCTTTCTTTTATGTTATTTTCATTATTTTTGCAGGTAGCCTTCAAGGGAGAAAGTTGGAGCAGCAAGTTTGAAGAAATTTTTCAAGATTCAAGAGCTCAAGGTTGCTGATTTTCATGAATAATTTTCAGACCAGCAACATAAGACCTTTGCTTTTTCAAGCTTCTTCATCCAGAAGATCAAATTTTTGAAGGAGAAGATCAAAGATTTCAATATTCAGCCTTCTGGGTCTGCTCAACTCGTTTTTCTGAAGGTTTTTCAAGAAATTTTCATCAAGTTGCAGCAGCTGCTTTTTATTTGCATGTCAGTGAAATCTTCAGGGTTTGCAAATTTGGATCATCTGGGTCCTCTCAAAACAGTCTTCTGAGAAAACCCATATCACAGCTTTTTCAAGAAAATTTCAAATTCAGGGTTGGCTGTTTTTCACAGCCATCAAGTTTTTCAAATACGATCAACGGGTCCATTTCTAATTGTATCAACAAAACCCAAAAATTTTTCGGTGAAAAAAATTGAAGAAATTAGGGTTTGCTGCTTTTTAAGTCAAAATTCAAGATTTTCAAAAACGGACGATCTGGGTTGTCTTGCAACAAATTCTGAGCAAAACCCATATCTCAGAAAAAATTCCAAAAATTTGTCCGTTTGAAGTCGAAAAATCAGCATGCTAAAAATAGAAAGTTGCTCAAGACTTGTCTGAACATAGGCGAGTTTACAGTCATTCTTCAAGGTTTTCAATATGGAGTACACTCCCCTCGAGTTTAAGACCAAATCAACACTATGTTAAAACTTCATCATCTCAGCTGAAAAACAAGAGAAGGTGTGATATGAGAAAGAGGAAAGGTATCGGAAAAGAGTGTTGCAATACTCTTCTGTTGGAAATTAAGCGAAGTGTCAAAAGCATAAAGTTGCAGAGCCGCCAAGTTATCAATTAGTGAGTCATCTTTTTGGGCAGCGATATTTTGCAAGAATAGAACTCATAAAACAGTTGAAGAAGTGAAAATTCTCTAAGGGCTAAGAGATCTTGGAGAATCAAAATATTGCTTTAGTTGGCATAGATGCACCGAACTGGGACACAATTTCCAATTTTCTAGCGGATGAGATCGAGCTTTAAAGCAGCTTTCTTCTAGAAGCTTTCCCGCTTTCTTTCTATTCTTGGAATGATCCTTATCCATTCTTTGAGGATAAAAAGAAGATAAGATGTAATAGTTGGCATTTCCCGCTTTTTCTGCTTTCTAGGGTTTTAGATGTTATCTTCTTTCTAGATTTAGTAATAAAGCTTGCTTGCTGAGCAAGCCCTAGATTGTGAAAGCAAGGAGATTTTAGGTTCCCCAATTTTCTCTATAAATAAGGTCTTTGTTCATTTAGTTTTTTAGCGCTTAGTTGCAGCTAGCAAATTGCGAACCAGATTGCCAGTTGTTATCTCGGGCCTCTTAGCTCACTAGGTTGTGATAGCAAATTGTTGAGCCCTTTTAGCCGTAACAAGGAGTTAGTGTGGATTGCTGTTTCTAGTGTAGTAAGAACAAGACGTGCCTCCTTAGCTGCAATTTCAGTTCCGCATGTTAGAAGTGAGTTTTGTTCCAGAAGTTCGAGTAATAAAATCATGAGCCTCCTTTGCCTTGATATAAAATCTTTGATTTCCGTTATTGGTGTTTTACTTTTATGATCTTGATTTCAACTTACATTGAAGTGTGTAGATGTTCATTGAGAAAGAGTTTATCGAAGTATTTTGTCAGAAAATCTACCTTGTTCATTTCTAGTTTCTCTTGCTCTGCTTATTACTTGAGAAGTTAGAAACGTCTTTAGTTTAAGTTAGTCGTAGTTGAAATTCTTAAATTAGAAAATCTCAGCTGCGGCGTTTGTGATTTATAAACCTTGTGCTCTAAGCTGATAAAAAAGATAGGCAACTTAGTTTTAGTTTACTTTCTTGAATACCATCAGCAAGAGGGAGCTTCCCCTCCTAATTTGAAGAGCAGTTTATCTGTGCATAGCTGTCTGTTTCAAATACGCATTCCAGAGGTGCGAATTTAAACGCCAACAAATTGACTAAGTGCACTCACTGCATAGCAAATATTTGGTCTAGTATTGACTAGATACATCAATGATCCAATCAATTGCCTGTACATAGTAGGATCCACCAGATCTGAACTAGATGCAACCTCTTTTAACTTTTGAAAATTTGTTTTCATAGGTGTAGACATGGATTTGCAATCCATCATACCAAATCTCTTCAAGATGTCTATTGTATACTTCCCTTGACTCAAAATGATCTCATTAGGCCTCTGCCATACTTCTAAACCAAGGAAGTAATGCATATACTTAAGATCCTTCATTTCAAATTCAGAAGCCTTCAGAAGCCAACACCTTGCATTTGATAATGAGGTGTTCTTCTCCAATAAGAAATAGATCATCAACATAGAGAACCGAGATCAAAGCCTCACCATTAATTACCTTGAAATACAGGTTTGAATCAACATCATTCTTGGAGAAGCCCAAGCTCAGTAGGTATCTATCAATTCTCTCATACCAAGCGCGAGGAGCCTACTTAAGGCCATACAAAGCCTTCTTCAATCTACAAACATGAGACTCTTTCCTATGAACCTCAAATCCATTAGGTTGCTCAATGTATACCTCTTCTTCAATTACACGATTTAGAAATGCAGTCTTCACGTCCATTTGATGTAACTTCCATCCTTTAGCTGCTGCAATAGCAATGATGGTCTTGATGGAGGTATAATGAGCAACTGGAGCAAATGTTTCCTCATAGTCTATTCCCTCTTTCTGAGAGAACCCCCTAGCCACAAATTTAGCCTTGTACTTCTCAATGCTTCCATTAGCCGCATGCTTGATCTTGAACAGCCACTTAGAAAATACAACAAATTTCCCTTTTGGTCTAGGTACTATATCCCAAACATCGTTCTTGAGGATAGATTGATATTCTTTAGCCTAAGTTACCGATTCGCCATACTAAGCCTTCGGATATGATACGATTCGATTCGGATTCGAGATTCGGTTTCGGTACGATACAGATTCGGCCAGGATTCGAAAATTTCTCTGTGGATACGTTTCAGATACGAGGCTTCACTGCGTATTCTTCCAAGATACGGTGCGACGAATCCGAGCAGAATCCATGACGTTTTTTCATGTCAAAACGCCTAGTCCGCAAAAAACGTGTTTTTTTAATCATTTTTTATTATTTTTTTGACTGGATGTTGACTTCTAAACATTTTAATATTCATTGCAACCCTAATTTTGACCTCCAAACACACTAAATAGGTAAAAACAATTTCATTTTAACAATTTGTGAAAGAAAAACGAGTTTTTTTGCCTCCATTGCTGAACTTGCTCTCTTGCTTGCACAAGCTCGAATAGAGTTGAAGGCTGATCGTTGGTTGTTCAAGGTTGATTGTTGTGCTATTCCTAAGCACTTGCAAGTGTTTGCCAAGATTCAAGAAGACTGTAGAGCAAGATTTGTTCAGAAGAGGTAGGTTTCTTTGAAATTTTTTGATTTTTTTCTTACATTTTTTTTAAGTTTAACAAATGAACTATTTTGTTTTGTTTTTATTGTATTACTTTTGTTGATTGTTCTCATTCTTTTAAGTTTTTTAGTTTCAAATTTCAATACCAAAATTATTTCAATCTATTGTGCCTTGGCCCTTAGGTATTACAATGGCATCTGCTTCTAATTCAAGCCAATCTCGTTTCAAAATAAGTGCAACCTCTCCCCTTTGGAAATATGTAGAAATGGTTCAACAATGTCCAGGTGGTGGAGTATTTGTTTGGATTTGTGGTCATTGCAAAATTCAATACACGAGCTCATACAATCGAGTGAAAGCCCACTTGTGTAGTATCCGTGATATTGGCATCAAACCTTGTCCGGGACCTCCAGAAGGTGATGGCAAAGGCCTTGCAGATGACATAGTGTTGAAATATATTGCTGAGCAAGAAAAAGCAGATCAAAAAGCTACTAGTCTTAAAAAAAACCATCCTTTGAAGAAAGGATCTCAATCCATGAAACCCCCTACACCACCTACTTATATTCCACCTACAGAAAGCCATCCATTTATGAACATCCCTCAAGAGCAAACCGTGCCCTCATCAAATAAAAGATCTAAGGGACCGTTGGAAGTTTCATTTCAAAATGAGGCAAGAGAGATTGCTGATCAAGACATAGCAAGATGTGTCTATGCCAATGGATTGGCATTCAACGTTGTTTGTTCACCATATTGGCAAAAAATGGTGAAATCTATTAATGAGGCTCCAAAGGGGTATAAGGGCCCAGGTTTTGAGAAGGTGCATTGCACCTTATTGGAGAAAGAGGTGAAACATGTAGCAGACTCTTTGAAGCCCATAAGGGATTCATGGATTGAAACAGGGGTGACCATCGTTTCTGATGGATGGAAAGATGCAAAAAATCACCCATTGATCAATGTTATTGCCGTGTCCCCTAAAGGGGCAATGTTTTTGAGAGCAGTGGATTGTGAGGGACAGGTGAAAGATGGTCCATTTATTGCTAACATCCTTTGCCAAGCCATTGAAGATGTGGGCCATCAAAATGTTGTGCAAGTTATAACCGACAATGCCATAAATTGTAGGGCTGCTGGGTTATTGATTGAGGAGAAGTATCCACACATTTTTTGGACACCTTGTGCTGTCCACTCCCTCAATCTAATGCTACAAAAAATTGGATCCAAAATTGAGCGGATCAAACAGGTGTATGCTGAGGGCGAAGACATCCAGATGTTTGTCACCAATGCGGATGTCCCTCAGGCCTAGTCGTACCGCAGCTCGGTGACGCAGGTTATCATTATTTCGATCCCTCGTGAGGGTCAGACAGAGGAGTGTGCGCAGGACCAACCGGGGCAGCTTGCTCGTTTGGTGAAGCCCGCTAAGGTAGCTTGTGTCGCTGGCCTCTGCACCTGCAGTGCATTTTCTCGTGAACTTTCTATTTTAGAAAGTTAGGTCAGGCGGAAGCTGCTATTTTGGGCAGGGCACCTGGTTCAACTATTCAGCTCAGAGTCGACCCAGTTCTGCAGTTTGATGATCAGACAGAGAAATAAGGAGTATTTAATGATTTATTAAATATTTAATATTTTGACTTTATATTAAAGTCACTTTATTGAAATATTGAAATATTTAATTAATTTGGCCTATTATAAAGTATTAATTATACTTTATAATAAAGTATTAATTATACTTTATAATAAAGTATTAATTTTTGACTTAATGAATATTTATTATTCATTAAAATAAGACGCTATTTAATTATTAAATATTTCTCCTAAGTGTTAAAGGCGAATTAAATCATTTTATTAAATGATTATTTTAAAAGAGCTTTGGGTCGAATTTTCTCAAGGAGTATATATTTTCAAGAAAGACAAAATCGAACCATTATGATTATGCTATTCAACTTTTGTCTTTTTGCTTTGAGCATTGGAGTTTGCAAACCCTAGGGTTTCTGGCAGACAAACGTTTCTGGAGAACGAAAACTCTTCAGGAATTAGGCAGACTGAGACTGTGAAATACCAGTTTAAGCTTGCATCTGGGTGACTTCATTCAGGAGTTACAGATTGGGTTCATCGATAGATTCATCAAAATTTAGCAGAGATATTCATCCACCAGTTGAGGCGAATAATTCAGAGATTATTTATCAGAGATCTGGCAACTATTCCTTGAGCCGTACTATTT
>VDFB02208344.1:0-11466 GCA_007258455.2 Sequoia sempervirens
AATATTTTCCTCAAATCTTCAACATGATCCTCTCTTATTTTCGAATACACGGTTAGGTCATCCATATATATAATTATGCACTTTCCTACCAAGTCTCGAAAGGCGATATCCATAGCCCGCTGGAAAGTGGCTCTTGCATTAATTAAACCGAAGGGCATTCTCCTATATGCAAAGGTTCCCCATTTAGTGGTTAAGATGTCTTTAATCTCTCTTCTTGTTCCACCATCACTTGGTTGTAGCCTGAATATCCGTCCAAGAAGGACATCATCTGTGAACCATTCACTATTTGCAACACCTCATCTAACGAGGGCAAAGGATAATTATCCTTTTCGGAGGCTCTATTCAAATTACGAAAATCCACACATAACCTTATTTCTCCATTCTTCTTTCTAACTGGTACTAGATTGGTGACCCACGTGGAGTGCCTCACTAGAAGGATGATCCTTGCCGAAAGAAGTTTCTTGACATCCTAGTAGATTAATGGTTCTAATAATGGATTTACGGGCCTCTGCCTCTGTCTGAATGGCTTGTTGCCTGGTTTCAATGGAATTGTATGTGTAATCAATGATGTATCATATGTCTTCAAATCTTCATATCCCCAGGCTATTACATCTGGAAATTCTTTCATGATCTGCAATATGCCTTTTCTTTCTTTGGGTGTACAGACTTTTCCAACAAATACATTCTTCACTCGTTCATCTGTTCCCATGTTGACAGCTTCACAATCATTACCTTGAGTACTCTGGTTTCTACTCAATCTGTCAGGATCAAACAATCTTTCTAATTCAACCATTCCTCTTGGAATTACATTGGTCTTCAAATTTAGGATCCCTTCAGTATCAAATTTTGCTTCCTCAGTCTCTTCTTCATCAATGATCTGTGCTTCGAACACACCTTCGGATGTAATGTCCTTCGAGGATGTGCTTTCGTTTACATTTGACCCGTTGGCCTATTCCGGAGACCGTAGGCCTCACAGCGGATGGTGAAATTAGGGTTTCCTAATTTTGAGAGGGTTCATTGCTTCAAGTTTGCGGAATTACGATTGCAGTTAATAGCTTTACGGGTTTTGGCGAGAGAGAGCTTCGCAGTGGTATGTTCAGTTTGGCATTCTGAGCAACTTCATGAATTTACTATTTTTAGTAAATTCTATTTTTAGCAGTGGACAGGTTGGGTTCAGTTCAGTTGGTCTTCTTCTTCAGTTGATTCAGCTGGCACTTCAGTTTTTGGCCTTGGGCGCATTTTCTTTGGAGAGATAAGTATTTTCATTATAATATTACATTTTAATATTATAACACCCCTTTGCCTAGCAATACAACTTTATGTTGTTTTTAAAAAGGGGGACTTAAAGGGTCAAGGCATCATGAAGATAAATTATGTTTTTAAAAGTCAAATATTAAGCTTAGTGAAATGGACGCCTATTTGAGAAGATTGACTTTATGAAAAAAGTGAAATATTTCATTAAGGAAAAAGGATGCCACTTTTGGAGGGAATATGTTTGAATTCAAATTAGGGTTTGGGCGCCCTTCTTGAAGGTTCTAGAAGGCTCTTCTCACATCTATTTATTCTGGCCTCAGCTCTTCACTTGGGATCTTTTGTCTACTACACCGTTATGCTGCTGAATTGTCTTCAGGCACTCGCTTCGAGGAAAGCACACCTCCTAGCATTGGCTCATCTTCTTGCTTGAAAGATAGCAACTAGTTGAGAGGTTAGCTTGTAGTTGGGTTGTTTTGCATTGTAGTTGAGTTTCATTGCATTTGGTAGATGTTATTCAAGCATTTTGTCATATTTCAGAGTTGCTGATGTTGCATCGCTGTAGGCAGTTTTCATTCATAAATCAAAAATACAAAAAGATATTGTTTTGGGTGTTGGTTATTTCATCTTGTCTACTTGGGGCAACCCTTCTTGCAAATTTGTGGAATTTATAACGAAGTTTCTGATTTTTCCTAGCAAAATCGCCCCTACAAGAGGGCCGTACCATTTAGGAAGTACCTTGGGATGTGTGCAAAATAAATGGGAGTTATTTGGTGAGGTTTTAAGTGTTCATTTTGGGCGCCTTCATCATTAGAGCAATCTGCAATTCGTTTCATGTCATTAGAGTGTGATTTGAGCAAGTTATGAACATTTGAGTGAGTATTATGTTGCAGATTTTATCATTTTATGTTGCAGGTCTGATATATCAGAATCAAGAAAGTTGTCCCTTTGGTTGGGATTGAGCATTGGAAGTCACATTTGGCATTGGGAAGACATACTAATCAGTTGCAGCATTGAAGGACTTGAAAAACTCCAGATTTAATTGAACATTCTGACATATTGTAAGCTGTTAGTAGTACTATCAGCCATTCCTCTCCTATTTCTCATTAATCAATTGTATTTCCCACTGAATAAGTGGAAGAGGCTGGCTTGCCGCCTATTTGCTTTCAGTTAAGTAGCTTAGGGACCCTCTGACCATATGCTCGCCCTCACACGGCGCCATTCTTGGTTAGAGTTACTTGAGTTCATCATGCATTGATCCTCTGACCATATGCTCGCCTTCACACGGCGCCATTCTTGGTTAGAGTTCCTTTCCAGTTGTGCATCTGCATTAGATCCTCTGACCAATGCTCACACCTTGCCCACATCGGGATCCTGGTGTACATTCTGGTTAGAGTTACTTTCCGCATCGTTTTGGTTTAGTGCTACCCTTAACGGGTGCGTGATTGAATTGTAATCTCATTGCAAAAAACAAAAAAAAATTGGTCCGGTTCATTCTGAGAAAACTGCATCGGTAGGTAGTTCTCACGGAGTGGTGGTTATCTAGCTGGTGGCGGTACACCTCCGTTATTGGAGTCCTGTATTCCGAGGGACCTTTTTAGAAATATGATTGTTATTTGATACCCATGACTATTCTCTTGATGGTGTCCTTGGTGCGCATCCTAATGAGGTGGAGGATTATTTTGATATCCTCAATTGGCACCTTGATGCGTCTGATAATTCTTTAACATAGATTGCATCTGATTATTCTGATTTCTGAGGTAAGTCACCTCAGTTGACAGCCTTTTCATTTGTTCTACCAATTCTTTCCTTCATCATTCTCCCTCTTGAGTCCTTGTTAGGCGGTCTTGTTCTTGTCATGTCACGCTTCGTTGACATCTCTGAGCTGATGATTAGCCTATTATGCGACCCTTGTAGGGTGATAGGATGGATAGAGGAATCTTGATAGACTTAGCTTGGCCAGTATGTCGAATTTTACAGGTTGGCACGTTTGGAATCATTCGGACCTCATTGCACGAGTTGCTATTTTTAGCGATATTAGGCACTCGGTGAAACACCTATTTTTTAGCGGTATGGTTGGTCGTAATGCTTGAATCACTCCCTTATTCGCCAGCTTCAGACGGTTCGTGAATCGGACATATTTTGAGGGAGATATTAATATTTAATTGATTTAATTAAATATTAATTATTCGAAGCTTATATTATAAAGTTATAATATTTTAATATTATAACTTAAGTGAATTGCTGAAGGGGGTCGACCATCATTGAAGGGGCCATTTTTAATTATAATTTATAATTAAAAATGTGATTGAAGACTATTGAAATAATTAAAAGAAAAGTTCGAATTTATTTAAATGATGCTCAATTGAGAAAAGTCGCACTTTTCAAGAATATAAGGGTTTTTCCTTGGGATTCGAGCCATTATGTTGAATGTTGAAATTTTGAACAAGTCTTCTTCCGGAGAACGAAGCCTAAGGTTTCCGTTGTCTACAGGCATTGGAGAACGAGCCATCTTCAGTGTTGCAATTCAGAGACTGTGAAATAACAGTTGATCTATTGCTTTCAGAGAGATATCTTCATTCAAGAGTTATCACAGAGCATTTACAAAGTATTCATCAGTCAGGGTTTTGATATGTATTTCATCTGGCAGACAGTTGTTTAGAGGCGCCTATCTTTACTTAATATTTTGCATCTTTTACAAGGGCCGTACCAAATCATTATCTGTTGTTTTTAGATCCGTACCTTTGCTGTTTCTAGGGTCGTACCAACAGGTACAAGGCCGTACTTTATCATTCTAAGCAAGGCGTCTTCTTTCTTGGCATTCTGGATTGTTCAGCTTGGGCGCATATCCTTCCAGCATCATCTGCAAACATTCACAGAGGGAGAAAGTGGAGTATTGTTAAGGCTGTACCATTTCATGATTACTTAAGGCGGCTGCAAACTTCCAGGTTTTTAATAAATCAAGTTGTTATTTTTCTATTGCATGTTACCAGATCTCAAATGTAATAAGTATAGTTAATCAATAAATAGTCTGGCGCCAAGAGTTTCTGAAGATTCAATCATTTCTTGAGTTGTAATATTTTATTTGAATTTTATATCAAATTCTTGCAAAAATCGCATTTATTATTATTCATGCAAAACAAGCAAAAAAACCAAAATACACAAAACAAATCAAAAACAGTCAGTTTTCAGAAGATAGCGGAAACAGGGGTTTCTACAAAAGCATAGGGGAGTTCTCCAAATTCAAGGCGCTTGTAGGAATTTTAGAGCAATCCGGAAAGAAAGACTTAATAACTTCAATTCTAAACATGTGCTCCAAAGCGAGACTTCCAATACAGGTGAGAAGAAGAAATCAAAGTCTCAAAAGGAAACCAAGATCAAAGCTAAGGAGGAAACAAGCACAAAGGACAAAGTCATCGGCAAGGAAGATATTCTAAGGCAAGAACATGGAAAAACGAACAAAGTGACCAAGGAGGACATCCAACTTGCTGAAGTGGCGCCTCGACCAATCATTGTTCCAAGTCAGCACGTCCAGATTCAATGAACCTGACACTCCACCATGCAGCAACTTTCTATTTTATTGTTGGTTCATATTTAGCAAAAAGGACAAGTGTCCTCAAATGTAATTTTCTCATTGGTCGAGGAGGAGTTAGTTATGACAAGCCCTAATTAGGGTTTTATTTTGTAATCTCGGCCGTAGATCCTAAATCAATCTTGGCCATTGAATTGTAATTGGGGAGCCTATAAATTGAGCTCATCCCTCATTTGTAAGACATGGGAGCATGTTGCAAAACATGTTGAGATAAGTAAATTTTTGCTTACCACTGCCAAAGTAATAAGTAATGCATTGTTCGAATTGATGGTGATTACCTTTATTATTTTGGAGTTGGCATGGTTCTTATCCCTCATCATAGTTTATATTTTATTTCATGTATGTTAGACGAATGCAAGATTTGATAAGTACTGATTTATGGTGAAACTTTTGCTCATACTTTCTTTGAATGGATGATTTTCGTTCAATGCGTAAAGTTAGTCTGAGCTTACTTTGTGGATGCTTAACTTCTGTCTAGATAAATATTGTTCGATTTGATGGTAGTTATTCATGACGTGAAAATCATAAGCACACTCCCTTGAAGATTGCACCCACTTTGTGTAGTTGTCCTAAGCGTTGTGAAGCAAAGCGTGGTTATTGGTTTTACCAAGTCAATACCGTCTTTTGAATTCTTAGGAAGTAGATTAGAAATTCTAAACCCTTTTCTCCTTTTTCAATTTGTTTGGAAGACCCAAACAACAGAGCTTCATTGCCTAAACCTTCATTGTGAATTGAACAAGCCTAGCATAAGTCCCTTTGTATTACCAGCATATCGCAATGACCATTGAGCTTATCCACACGTGAAGACCTGACATAAGGAACCTTGGAATCGCCATATGATCTTCTCGCAATCTTAGCATACATGGTGGTTTTTCAAGAGAGGGTAGGGTGTCTTTGGGCATTTTATTCTGATGTTTGGTGTGTCACAAAACACGCATCAACAGGGTGGAGGTTGTTGATAGAATCACCTGGCATCAAGAGTGAGTGAAGAAGATTTTTGATAAGAAGGCTCATTAGCGAGACTTTGAGATCGGAGATGAAGTCTTGTTATGGGACAAGAGACATGAGCTCGAGGGAATGCATGGCAAATTTGATTCCTTGTGGCCGGGGCTGTTCAAGATCCACGAGTTTGCAAGAGAGAATTCCTACATTCTCTCACACTTGGATGGAAGGCTCTTCTCGTTGCCATAATGTTTTTTTGAAAATTTGAGTTGATTTTCTTTTCCAAAATGGCTCGAGTCTAACAGCCAGGACTTGCAAGAACTTGTTGATCGCGTGTTTTATGACGCAGACATGAGAATAAAATAGACGCGAAAAACTCACCGGCGTCTCAGATTGCGAAAATCATATGGCCATTCAAGAGTTTCTGGTCAGTCTCGGCGATGGTCACTCAATAACGTTAATGGTTACAATGAGAGGACTTACGTGAAATCTTTGCAAGTTCAGGACTTAGGAAATTTATCGTTGAAGGCTTTCAATTAGGACTTTCAAGGTGGATCTCAAAAAAATGGCAAAAAGAAAAGGGTTCAGAGAATCTAGTCTAAGCCTAAGAACTCAAGAGACAGTAAGGACTCAGTGAAGGGAATAAACCACACTTTGTTTCGCCTCCTGTTGGACAACATACGCAAAATGGGTGCAATCTTCAAAGAGGACTATTGAAATAATTTTTCAAACCTCGAATGAGGCTGAAGTTAACTTCCACGATTAGGCTTTCGAGCTAACTTTACAATCGAATGCAAATCATCCATTCGAAAAAAGTATGAAGCTACACTTCACCATTAGTCAATGCGATAAATCTCTCATTCAGTGCTGCTTTCGAAAGCAAATTCTACCTAATCTAACTCTAATTCTAATCTATGGCGGAAGATAATATGCAACCTCGCTTACTATTTAACAATAAGAAGTTATTCAAGGCAAATCATGCTCAAGAGCTTTTATCATTCAAAATAGTCTCAATGCGACAATTTACATAATCTGTCTCCACACAAATGAAAATGAGAGAGCACTAGTTTATATAGAGCCTCAAAAATGAAATGAAGGACCGAGATTAAAACAAGATTAACGGCCAAGATTATTACAACCAAACCCTAATTAGGGTTTCCCAAAATAACAAGAGTTATCAACTAGAAATCAATGGAAAATTAAGTTCCGATATAATTTGGAGAAATTTTATATCCATCACGAGTAGCGGTAGCTTGGCGGAGAATGCGGACACCTACGACGATGACCTCCTCCATGCGTGACGGTGGCAACATGCTGATGCGGAATTCGAGTCTGTCCAACTTCTCAGCACATCCAGCAAAAGTACCTTCCCAATCTGCCTCCTGCTTCTCAAAATCCTTTCGAATGGATGAGAGTCTTGCCACTTTCGCAAAGCCTTGTTTCAAGAAAGGTCCAGTGGTCGAGAAGAAAGTTTCTTGAACTTTATGCTTCAATCTCTCCAACTGCATGTCGTTCTCCCGGATGACTTCACGGTTGAATACTTCTATAGTTATCATGCAGATCTCCTCCTGGATTTTCCTGACCTGTTCTGCGATTCCAAGCCCATCAACTTTTGCCTTCTCCAAGACTTCCTCTCGAATTGTCACTGCCCAAAACCAGTGATGAAAATCATATGCTGCCCCTGCAGCAATCACCCTTTTATCAACTAACTCCTCTCTCGGAGTACTCTTCAAAATTCTAAGGCTTGGAATAAGCCTTTCCTGCATGTCCGGGATACCTTCCCACGCCTCTGCCATGTCCATCAATCTGGAAAGAAATGAAGAGGTTCGTCCATAGGCCAGTGCCAACTTTTCCATGAACAAGGCCGCCTCCGTGCCTTCACTTGCTATCCAGTCTTGAGCTTCCCTGGCTGTCACCATTCCGTGCTCGACATCCCTAGTCATCTCCTGTGATGAATTGAGGAGAGGAGGAACAGTCGCATTGCCCTGATCAAGTGGCTGGGTCAAATGCTGGATATATTCCTTGAGACGTTCGACCTCCTTCTTATACTCCTTCTTGGCCACTTCCTTCTCCAGTCTCGCTTTGATAGTCGAGACAAAATTATCCAACTCCTCTACTTCTTGACCTTTTGAGGTCGGGCCAAGGTCAACAGTGGTTATAGCATACTCCTGCGGAGTGATCTCGTCCTGTGGCTTGTCCACTGTAGGCACTGCAATGTGCACGGAACGGTCGCCTGCCTCGTTCCTCCGAATGGTGGAGAATTTCTTGGCGGGCTTCTTGACTGCAACCTGCTCTAATCTTGCCAAGAAATTGGCAGTATCATCCTCTTCTTCTTGTTGAGCCTCTGCAGGCACCTGAATCTTCATTCTTTCTAACAGCCAGTTTGGAATTGTCGACTGTTCAATGCCATCCTCTACTTGAACTTCCTCTTCATTCGGAGCATCCATAACTTCCCTGAGAGCGGAAATCATTCCCTCCTCGAAGTCATTGTTCCGAGCTTCTACATCATTATCTGAACCTAAAATTTCTGTGCCTGTTGGTGACGCAGGCTCTTCATCATCTAGTTGAATAGGCTCATCATTTACTTCCTGAGCTACAAGAGGTTCAAGCATTTCCGCCAAGGAGTCGTCTATATTGGTTACAAACTGGTCAATGTTCCTGGATACTGCCGACCGAGAAGGTTCTCCCTTATGCCTCTTGGAAACAGGCTCAGCACTTGGCATTATTTCTTTTCTTTTTTCTCCAATCCCGACCAAGTCTTGATGGGATGCACCAGCATTAGAAGAGTATGACTCTGATTCGCTCAACAGGTCATAGGTGAGCGTGATTCCTTTTTGTCTCAGTTCTTGGGTGTGACAATCAACCCACCACTGGGAATACTTAGTTACTGGCCTCATTAGGGTGGCTAGGTCTGCGTGCTCTGGTTCTGACCATTTCACCGGAGGGAGAGGTCGGCTTTCCTCAAAGCGTGGCTGGACATGGTTTCCATCATCTTGAAGCTGATCAGGCACTCGGCAGAACTCGATTGTTCTCATGAAATCCAAGGACATTCTGGACCACATTTTCCGCCTGACCTCATACTCATCGGCTGCATTTGCCCAGAAATCCTCCAATTCCTGTCTGTGCTTGTACTTCCTTCCTTCCACTGTCCGAATGTTGTGATGTGGGTCATAGTTGACCCTGGACTTGTATGCCGTGAAAGGATACCATTGGATCTCTAGTCTTGCACTTTCAGCCGCCTGTGCTGATGGACAGTACTCTAGCATGTTCCCGATGAAGAATGGGAATGTGACGGACGCCTTCTTGGTCGGCCTCTGAATATTCTGGTACTCTTCTAATTGTCTCAAAACCTCAAGCAATATCATCCGATTAGTCGGATAGATAGGCAATTTATAGGGATTTCCAGTAAATCCCTGGATCCTGATATATGAAAATTTAGGGAACTGGATGAACCAAGACCCATATTTGCTGATAAGACTTTTTGCTTCATGGCTCAGCCTTTGGTGCACTCCTCCTTGAAGCTTTCTGGTAATGTGCATTAGGAATGCATCATGTACCCTCCTGAAGTGAGTCTTCTCCTTCAACTGGAGCTGAGGATAACAGTCGTAACGTCTGAGCTCGTTCTCCCCATTGCCAATTCTACCCTTGCAGATCAACCCTGGATACTTGTATGATCTGGCCAACAGATATACAACATATGAACTCATGTGAAAAGACTTAGTCTCTTCAAGGTTGATCAGCTGCTCATGGAGGTTGTCACTTATCATCCGTGACCAATTGAACATTTTGACTCCAGAGGTGACCTCATCTATAAAATAATACATCCAACTCTCGAAGAAGGCGCCCTGCGGGTTGCCAGCTATTTTGTTCAGCATCAACACGATATCCCCAAAATCTTCCTTGAAGTCCGTGCGGCGAGGCCTCTTGGGCAACTTCTTGATTGATGGCTTTGGCTTGTCCATCCAAACCTTGTTGACTGTTGTGGCACACAGATCTGGCTGACTGTCATATAACCTTTTAGCTTCTTCCTTGGTTTTATAGACCGTTCTTGAATGCTCTGGGATGCCGAAGGTCTCCTGAATTGACACCTCTCCCAAGTGTGCCAAGACTCTTCCGTCAGGGGCGATAATCTGTCTTTTCTGGGCATCATAATGGCGAGCACATTCCACCATTAACTCTGCACAATCCATTGCCGGTGGGAATCCAGCTGCTTGGAATATCCCGTTTCTGACCATCCGTCTGGCTATTGCTGTAGGGAGTCCTTTCTGACCATACACTCTTTTCTTGAATTCATCGAAATCAACGTGTCCGAGATCAGTGTCCATGACATTCTTCCACTTTGAGATGACCTTGGTCTCCTTCTGGGCACCCTTGTTGGCGAACTTCATTTTCAGTTTCTTTGACAATCCGCCTGCCGTGTCCGTCAACCTGCAGTCATAAAATTAACATTAGTACAAAGACTTTTTTTTTAAATAATTAAATCTCGTGCCTTGGATTCGAAAATTGACTTTCAGCTGTTTAAATAATTAAAAATATTGCGAAAAAGCAAGCTGAAAGTGACTTGAATGGAGTTGAAAATCCTGTCAGAACCTCGTCAAGATGAAAGTACATAAAAAGATAGCAAATTTAATTGACCAATCACCAAACCTCAGCGAAGGACCGTTAAATGCAAATCAGATTTAAAAATCTGATTTTTTTGAAAAGTGCGTCCCTCTTCAAGGAGAATTCAGCTTTGAATAAATCTCTTTCCTTTTCCCGCGAAAAATTCCTCAGCATAACACTGCTTCTCTCTCTGGGAAAATTCGACTTTTCTTATCGATGAATCAATTGCCTGATAATTTCGAGAAAGAATAAATTTCTCTTCAGCTGTGTGTGAAAAATGAGTTGCTGAAACTCATTATAATGCTGAAGGATTGAATTCGATTTAGCAACTGCCATATTCTTTCTCGATCTCGATTTGTTTTCATTTATCCAAACAGGCAACTTTCCTTTTATTTTCCGACAAGGATCAGTCTCGAGCTTATCCAAGCAAATCCCACTGATCTTCAAAAATTTGATTTTTTATTTAATGTTTATCTTTGATTTTTCGAATTTTTGAATAAACATTAAATATTTTAATTAAATTCATGGCGAATTTAATTTTTCTTGTCGGATTTTATCTCTGCCTGGCGTACTTTATTTTCTTCCAATTCTTGTCTGGCAAATTTGATTTTGTCCAAGGCATTTTTAAATTCCAAATAATTGAAAATTAATTATTAAAATATTAAAATATTTTAATTAATTCCAACCCGTTCGTTTTGGACCCATGGCTATTTTGATTTTTCTTCCATTTTTCTTGGCTGAGAGTTTATTTTCCGATTTCATCCTCAATTTCGTCTAGCCAAACCAAATCTTAAGCCATTCCGTCGAAAATTTCATTGCCAGATCCCTATTTTTCTTTGCCGAGGCGAGATTTTAAGCTTATTTTGTTCTGCCAAAGTCAAATTTTCCCTTGCTCAGTTGAATTTTTCTAGGCAAAATCCTTGTCCGAATGTCTTCGTTGGGCGAATTTCCTTGATGTCTGACATATTCTTCCTCCTTCTGGCCAAGGACGATCCTTCCTTTCTCTTTGCCTTGTGCATTTTTCTTCGGTCGAAGTTGGCAATTTTTTTAACATTTTCCATACTTAGGCAAATTTTATC
>VDFB02208345.1:0-11566 GCA_007258455.2 Sequoia sempervirens
AGGACTCCAAATGGCTATCAAGTGGAAAATTAGGAATTTACAGGTCTTCGGCGATTCTCAACTAGTTATAAACCAAGTCAATGATGAATATAAAACCAAAGATGAGAAGCTAATTCCTTATAAATGAATGGTTGACAGTTTCCTGACATATTTTCATAGACTATCCTTTGAATTGATTCCAAGAACACAGAATAAGGTTGTTGATGCTATGGCAACTATTGGATCTTTGCTTGATATTCCCAGCAATGTCCCACAGTTTGAGTTTTTGGTTGAGCAGTTATTGGTTCCAGCTTATGATGTCCCCAAATCAGAAATGGTCTGTGAGCTTGTTGGTTCCAGTTCCCCCTGGTACAAGGACATTTTTGACTACCTTCATTCACAGATCCTTCCCCAAAACTTTTCCAATAACCAAAGGAAGTCCTTTATCCGCAAAGCTGCACATTATACCATCATCAGCAACACCCTTTACCGTCGTAGCTTTGACAATACCCTTCTTCATTGTCTCAACACTAATGAAGCAAAAGCGACCTTACAGGAAGTACATGAGGGTATATGTGGGTCCCATTCGAGTGGCCCAACCTTAGCTAAAAATATTATGAGACTTGGTTACTATTGGCCAACACTAGAAAATGATGCACTGGAATTTGTAAGAACTTGTCACCAATGTCAGATTCATAGTGATTTGATTCACGCTCCAGCACAAGAGTTGAGGCCGATCACTTCTCCTTGGCCTTTCGCACAATGGGGACTTGATCTCATGGGCAAGATTCACCCTACATCCTCCAATGGACACAAATTCATTATCACCGCCACTGAGTATTTTACTAAGTGGATCGAGGCCATTCCACTCACTTACATTACCGGCAAACAAATCTCCAAATTCATCCTCAATTATATCATTTGTCGGTATGGCATTCCACAATCCATCATCACAGATAATGGTCGTCCCTTCAAAAACCATGAAGTCCATGAATTATGTCAACGTTTCCATATTAGCCACCACTTTTCCACGCCATATTACCCACAAGGAAATGGTCAAGCTGAGGCATCTAATAAAACCATTATCAAACTTCTTAAAAAGACTGTCAATGACGCTGGTTGTGACTGGCACATCCAACTCAACCCTGCTTTGTGGGCATACCGCACGAGCATTCGTACTCCCACTGGTGCCACTCCTTTTGCCCTTGTCTTTGGAGCCGAAGCCATCTTGCCCATAGAGGTCGAAATTCCATCTTTGTGAGTCTCCATGAAAGGCCTCATCACTGATGAAGAATACAGACAATCAAGACTACATGAGTTAGAAATGCTAGATGAACGCAGACAAAATGCATTGAATCATTTACGAGCATACCAAAATCGTCTTTGCAGAAGCTATAACAAAAGGGTGATGACTCGACAGTTTGACATTGGTGACTTAGTTCTCATGCAAAATCCCAAGAATCAGTCAAATAGGGAGAAGCCAGGAAAATTTGAGCCCAATTGGCTGGGCCCTTACGTCATCATAGCATCATTTGGTTCTGGAGCATATCAGTTAGCTACTCCTAAAGGTGAACAGTTGACAGAGCCAATCAATAGTCTACATTTGCGCAAATTCTATGCATAGCATCAAAAAGCTTGTCTGAAAACCAGTAAAAATACAAAAAAAAAAGAATAAAATGACAAAAATAAAGAGAAATAATTCGTCCAATAGTGAAAACCTGGTAAACAGGCGCTTTGGATAAGTACCATGGTGAAAACCTGGCAAACAGGTGCCATGTGTAGTCAGTCATTACTGTGCCATCTACTATCACTCTATCTACCTTTGTCCCTAATGAACATACTCTTTTTCGACATTCGCCATAACACTTTGTCCTAATATCATGATATTTCTATCCATGGCTGACAATAGTTGAAATCAAGTCTTGCATATTGTCCACTGTCCATGCTAGTCATGCCTTTTCTTTACATTTCATTTTTCCTTGGCTCATACTCAACTTGACTAGGGGAAAATTTTTATCATGAGACTATAGTGGGTACCATACGTGATCCTAAAAATCAGAAAATGTCCCTAAAAGCCCCAAAAACGAAAATGTCCTAAAAGCACTAAAAAATAGAAAATTCTCAAAAGCTCCTAAATATTAGAAAATGTCCTAAAAGACCTAAAAATCAGAAAATGTCCTCAAAAGCTCCCTAAAAATAAAAAAAATGTCCTCAAAAAGACCTAAAAATCGAAAATGTCCCTAAAAAGCCCTAAAATCAGAAATGTCCTTAAAAAGACCTAAAAAATTCTAGAAAATGTCCCTGAAAATCCCTAAAAATCAGAAAATGTCCTTAAAAAAGACCTAAAAATCAGAAAATGTCCTGAAAAAAGACCTAAAAATCAAAAAAATGTCCTTAAAAAAAGACCTAAAAATTGAAAAATGTCCTGAAGAAAACACAAACTTCCAAAACAGAATCATGTTAGTCAACACAGTCACATCAATTCAACTCTTGATTAGTCTTTGTCTAACTATGTTGTTCTACACATTTTGCCTAGGCAAGACTCATCTTTCGAAGCTCGAGACATTAGGTCAGTCCTATTAGGTTTGTCAAAATAAATCATGACTCAATCTTTCGTCAACAAGATAAAGTCTTTGGTCGTGTCGAACTACGAGGTCTCTGAGTGCATGACGTAGGCAAGGCCATCTGTTGATGGGCCCCCGAGGCCGCACTAGGTCAGTCCATTAAGGTTCATTGCACAATTTTCACACACACATAAAATAGTCTTTAAATTTGAACAAACAATCTACCCAAGTGAACTTCGACAATCTGTCAACGGAACATGACAATCATCTTGGCATATCAAAATTGGTCAATCTCAGTCAAACTTAGTCAAGCCAGTCAAATCTTGCTTACTCTTCAGATGTGTCCTTCTGAAGGGTAGCCCGTCATTTAATCATTCCCTAGGATGTGTCCTTCCTAGGCATTGTCATCGTCATCCGACATTTTGAGCAATCCTCTTGATATTTAAGAACCACTCCTCTTGACATCAATGTTCTTTCAGATGTGTCCTTCTGAAGAACAACCCCTATCATTTATGCCTTAGGATGTGTCCTTCCTAGGCATCATCACTGTCACCTGGAATTTTGAGGGATCCTCTTGACTTTTGGAGGTTTCTCCTCTTGACATCAACATTATTCAGGATGTGTCCTTCCTGAATTTGGCAATCTTCGACACTTGTCATCTTGGCATCGTCAAAAACTTGACACCCTGGCATCTCGACATCAAACCAGACATCTCGACATTAAAACTCTTGGCATCCAAACACACTTGGAAAACATTTGGCACTTGTCTGTTGATTTTTCATCATGTTACTAGTTTTTCAGCGAGATCTCGACAACAGGATTTAGAGAAGAAGCGACGTATCATGAGGTTTGTTTTGTCTTTTGACACTCATGTTACTAGTTTCTCAGTGATGTCCTGACTCCGTGATTTAGAAAAACAACGATGTATCATGATGATGGATTTGGCTTTATTTTGTCCTTTTTGGTAATCATGTTGCTAGTTTCTCGAGGATGTCCTGGAAATAGGATTTAGAGAAGCAACAACGTTTCATGATTTTCCTTTCTTGTCTTTTTTTGCTTGCGGTTGGTTATGGCAAAAAGACTGGGGCAAATGTGCCTTTTTGTATGAGTCATGATCATCCTTGTCTGTGACTGCTTATCTCACGTGATGGTACAACCTTGCACACCTTGGTCTACGTCATATCATGGTGTTTGTTGGCCATCACGATAATCTGACCAATGATGATAAATATAAAATGTAAGCATGAAAGTTGGTTCCCCTATCTTTCTTTTTTTTTTTCATCTAGCTTTCCATCTTCATCCTCCCTTCTCTTGCACACTAATATCCCTTCCAAACTAACATTTCTTCTATCTTTCATCTTCTAGTCTTCTCATCCATTTCGAGAGCACACCCGTGTTCTTAGAACCTGTCTGTCCTCTCGAGGGGGCATACCGTAACCCTCCTCATCATTCTTTCTCATCTTATTTTGCACTGGGGCATGACTTCATCTTATTTTTTCTTTGTCACAAATGCTATTGGTTGCATTTATGACAAAGAGGCAATGTAGACACATAAAATGTCCTAAGCCTTCGAAGGCCATTTTTCTTCATCCTCATCCTTCGATAATTGAATAATTTTAGTTATTCAATTATGTTTGATTACATTCCTCTATTAATTAAATAATTTTTAATAATTATTTAATTAATTCACTTTCTAATATTTATTCCATCCTGACCAATTAAATAAACTAATTGCGTCACTAATTTCTTTCTCTTCTTCAATAGTTAAATAAATTATTATTTATTTAATTATTTTGTCATCTTTCATCTATAGTTAAATAATTACCATTAATTATTTAGCTATTCATGGTCCTTTAATTCTTTCATAGTTAAATAATTATTAAAATCATTTAACTATCCCATGCCACTTTCCCCTATTAAATAATTAATCTAAATTAATTATTTAAGGTCTAATTTATCTTCTCCATTTAATTAAATTAATAAATTTAATTAAATGTTCCTTTTTTCTATTTCTTTTTTTTTCAAATAAATAATTTGAATAAATAATTTATTTTCCACTTGTCCATCTCTCCCTCTCATTACTAAATAAATAATTTGAATAAATTATTTATTTTCCAATTTGTCCATTTCAATATTTTCAAATAAATACCTTAAAATAAATTATTTATGAACCACTTGTCAAAGATTCCCTTATTATACCCTTTGTCATAATATCTTTATTGCCATAGCTCGCATGTCTTTGCTATCTCCGCTACAGCCGCCGTGTCATAGCCGCCAACGCCATAGATTTTCCATGCATGGCATATTCTTGGTGCATCAATTTTGGACCGTTGATCTTGGCATCTTTTTTGAGACTTAATCTCAACCATCCATTTCATAACATCTCTCTCATGCATTCTCATCCATTGATCTTTGAATCTTTCTAGAAGATTTATTTCAACCGTCCATTCGAATGGTTGTCTATAAAAACAACCTTCCTTCTCCATTTTCAGCTTAACAACTATTCTTCTCCAACTTTCTAATTTATCATTTGCGGTGTATTTAATAAGTCACACTACAACTGAGGGCATATTTCCGCAAAATATATAAAACAGGAGAGCAAGAGAAGGAATCAACTACAATATGGGGAGCACTTTATTTTATTTTCTTTCACTTTGAAATCTCCATTTGTTTGTATTCTCTTGTTTAGATGAGGTTAATAGTTTAGAAGTGTTGGTTGTCATTTTATCTATTCTATTTGATTCTCTAACCCCATCTTACACACATAGAACCGAAGAATGACGAGACAAAAAGAAGAATCAAATTTGTTTTTGGGTCAACATGGAAGATACATTTTGGTCTCAATGCTTTGCATCGTCCCCAAAATGGAAACACAAGTGAAAAGAAAAGGAAAAGGCGAAAGAAAAGGAAAAGCTTTTGGGTCAACATGAAAGAGATATTGCAGTTTCAATGCCTTGCATCATCCCCAAAAGGAAAAACACAAGAAAAGAAAAAAGCAAAAGGGAAAGGGACCTTTTGGGTCAACATGGAAGAGACATAGGACACCTCTACACTTTGCATCATCCCCAAAAGGAAAACACAAAAAAAGAAGCGAAAAAGGCAATATACAACATATAGAAGAATAGAGGTACAAATAGAGGAAGTGCACAAAGAGAGAACATAAAAAATCACATCATGGGGGAACACGTTACGCACAAGAAATCAAACATGAAAAGAGGAATACAAATGTAAGTCACACATTAACCAAGTCATTCATATCTCAATCTTAATGGGTATAAGCATAAAATGAATAACGTGGCTAAGGGACAAGGACAAATGCATGATGAGGTCAAGGCTAACAACTTCTTTCCCCCAGTGAGTGAAAGGAAAGAATGATCCAAGAGGTATGATGGGAATGATCATGCAATAGTGATAATGGAAAGTTTTACAACTATTGCATGATAAAGTTGGTGATAGGGAACTATGGAATGACAGGATAATAGTTAGTATCAGTGAAGTGATGCTTGTTTAGTATGTCCTTCAATGTATGACATTCATTAGTTTAGTGTCCAAGAACATGATCTGGTATTTACAATATGGTATGTTGGAGTCTTTAGGATGGATTACCAACCTATTCATAGGTGGTAATAGAATGGGACCTCTGTTTAAAAGCATTGTCATTTTCCTTTCACATTCAGGTGGTGGATGTAGAGGAAACTTGAGTTTTTTCAATTTGTAAGGTCGTTTGTGTTTACTAGATTCACCTTTTTCATGGATTGAAGGAGTAAGAGGACCCATAGGGATCCTATCATCCTTTCCATTGGAATCATGTAAAGGTTGTTTAGGTGGAAGGAGGACATTCAAGTCAAGAAGGGAATCAAAGATCAACATGCTGTCATCTCAAAGTCTCCAATATTCAAAAGGAAGCTTGTCGTTATGAGGAGGATCTTGATATCCTAGCCTTGTTGTGTTTTCATCTGTTGGTCTTTGTTCTAAAATTTGGTGAATGTCATGTTCAGTTGTTGTATCACATCCTTGTTTGCTTAATATAGTAAAACCCTTGCCATATGTTTCTTCAAGGTTGATTGGTGTGTTTGTAACTTTGTGATCATAAAATGGTTGAGGATGTGCCTATTTAGAGGAACTAGGTCCACCTGATGGAGGGAACTTAGGTCCTTCATTTGTTTCAGGATGCATATGACCAAATGTATCAGGGGGTGCGATAGTAGGAAGATCTTGTGTCTTCATGGATGGGTAAAAGGCTGCATCTTGTTCAAGGTTATCAAGGCATTCACTTATGAACTTATGCATGCTATCATCATCTTCTCCAATGATGTCAACAACATGAGGTGGAAATTCATTAGGATTTGAAGGAGCATGAGAAAGCTCATGATCATTAGGATCATAGCCAAAGGCAAAATTTGACATGTCCACTAAGGATTTTAATGAAGTCCAAAAATTATTAAAGCAAAAGGCCATGATGAAAATGAATGAAAGTAAACTAAGATACTAGAAAGAGAATAAAACAAAAATATGGAAAATATGACAGAATGTAGGAACATAAAATAGAAGTGCAGAGAATACCCAAAAAATGCTAGAAATTTGAGTGCAAAATGTGCAGGAGGACTAAGTTGCCCAGGGTGGCGATTTAGTCCCACTGATGATATTTTTGAGATTTTTCAAAATTTTTAAATGCAATTCTATGTTTTTCAGATGCACAGATGTAGTTACAATATGAAAATGCAGAATTTTTGTGTATTTCAATGCAAAAATGATGCAAAAATGCAAGCTATTGGAGCTTTGCACTAATGCAATTTTGAAAACCCTAGGATGCAATTTAAACAATGCAACCTAGGATGCACTTAAAATCAGAAGTAAATATGTTCAAGAGTCGGGTTCACCAAAATGTGGACAATGATTTTGGATTGCCCACACTGCTTTAGCTCCTTCTAGGGTTTTTCACCTAAAAGGAGAAAGAGGAGGGGGTCCAAAATGCAAATGTAATCACTCAAAGTTAATGTAAATGAGATGTATAATGTCTAATTATGATGTACTAATGCACTGATCTGAAAATGAAATGATTTAATGATGCAAAACCTAAGAAATGCAACTTGTTTGAAAACATAATGTGATATGTAGAAATGCCTAAAAATGCAAGTAAATGATGAAATAACTAAATAAAATTAGAGAGGTTCACTTGGAATCTGAAAATTGATGTTGGGAGATTTTGGAATCCTAATAATTTGACTAAAAATGTTGATTGGGACACTTACGCTAGGTTGGGTGACTTAGTCCCAGTTTTGGGAAAACTTGCTGGAACAAGAATCTACCAAATGGGTATCCAAAAATGCAGAAACCACTTTTCAGGCTTGGAAGTGGGACTAATCCACCAGTAGTGGTGACTTAGTCCACTTGCAGATCTTGGGAATTTTGGGGTAGAATCTTGTAGCCTTAGGTTTGCACTTGCTTTTCTGAAAGGTGTCCACACTTGATTCTGCAGAAAATGAGATAAAAGTATCTCCAAGCTTGAATTAGGGTTTTTTTGACTTGATTTACTTTGAAAAATTTTCAACACCTATTTCTTTGAAAAATATGCATACAAAGTTACACCCTTGATGTAGAAATATGAAGATATGCAATGAGGTGCTCCAATGGATAACTTGATTATGCTTGATTGCTTGAATGCTTGTGAATTATTAAGTGAATGGATGCTTGAATACTTGATGAATTAAGAGATGTAAAATGAGGAGAAAAACCCTTATTTACATATGATTTTACTAAAATTTCTTGAAAATAACACATCACAAGCCGACCTCAAGGGTTAGAGGACAAAATCCTGCCAAAAATTTAAAATTGTTTTGAGTTTTGTGTCAAAAAGGACTAAGTTGCCCCTATTGGTGACTTAGTCCCACTTAGGAAAATTAAGTGGGTGTCGGGAATTATATGGAATTAAATGTTGTCCAATGGTAATATCCTTAAAAACAAAATTAAAAATGGTCAAAAAGTGTATTAAGGGGTCATTTAAATATGAGAAAGGGGTCAAATTAGTGATGACAAGTCTAGAAAAGCATGAAAGTGGGTTAAAAAACTTCACAACACTTTGAAATAAGACTTGATAAGTGATAAAAAGGGGATATGTAAGTGAATTATAATGAAAGGGTGCTAGAAAAGTGTGAAAGTGGGTTACACCACTTCACAACACCTTTACAAGACAACCTAGAAGTCTTAATGATTCACAAGGGTCTAAGACCTAATGTGAATGTGTTGGCCACATTACAAAATTAAATCTAGGAATAATCAAGTCAAAGTCCACTACAAGGGCTTGAAGATGAAAAAGTAGAAAGGTTACTTTTTTTGTGTCCATAGGTTTACAAAACCTTATCATTATTTGCTTGTTCTCAGCTGAGATAACCTTCTCAAGATCACTAAGAAACTACTTCACACATTATATTATTTAGGACCAAAATCCTATAAATCCAAATTCCAACCAGCATTGGTTACCTTGGTGAGTCTTTCCACCATAATACTTTGTCGATTCCATCAACATAGATAGATTAACTATCTTGTGTTCTACCACTTTCCTTTTGGAATATCAAGAGAGTATTCACATCCTGCTGATGACGACATCCTATCTTCATCTCCTAACACACTGGAAAATAACTTGCTACATACCCTGCAACATCTTACTCTATCTTTTCCAGATTAAAGTGGTTCCTCATCCAACAAATAATTTTATCATTTCAATTCCCTGAATATGACATCAATTCCCTCATTTCATTCCTTAATCTCCCAAAATTGTGGGTACATAGGTTCTTTTCCATCTCATATTAGTCTATTTCAACTAAGTGAAAACCTATTTCATGGTCTCATTCCACATTTGATTCTCTAGTTTAATGGCTAGATAATTTGTGGAGATAAATATCCTTCATCTTAGGACATCCATACCTTATAGTTATTTTTTCCTTAAATTCTTTCTAAGTTTGTAATCTAATTTACAACTCATTCTAAATTTCCCAATGAGAATTTGTACTATTTTGAGTAACAACTCTCACTTAAACATGTTGGTTCCCAAAATATATCAAATTTATTTGCATACCTAATTACTAAGAACATACGTTTTCTTAATAACTCCAAATCATGAGTAATTTAGATATTTCCTTACCTATTCCATAGGAAATGATCTTCCCTTTCATGATCAACTAACCCAGGCCTATTCTTTTCTAAGGCATCAATGATAATAACAATTGATCTTACAATCAGTCATATATATAAAGTATTGAGTGATAATATTCCTTTCTCATTGGTCATAATACTTGACCTTTTCATTATCTTTCAATAATTCCAATACTTTATTCTTGTGGTCATAAAATATATGACTTAATTGACATCATGACTTACAAATAAGTCAAAACTTCTTCCAAATCAAAAATATATTTATGATTTTTTGTTGGGTGGGGTACTTTATCTAAGTCAATCCACTCTCTTCCTTCCCCCCTTAGTGTTTCCACAATATTAGTTCAACTCATAGCAAACATTATATTTCTCAAATTGACTTATCATTCCTTGTCATAGGCTTTATATTGCCTTTATCTTGCCTTTCTTACTTTCCTTGGCATGCCTTGTATATAATTTTTTCCAAAGTTAGATTCATCATTGATCTCTAATCTCATAGATTCAACAATTGGATCACTAATTGAGAGATCTAATGAATAATCAAAAACCTTACAAGCTAAGAGGCACTCTAATATTCCCATTATATTTTCCGTGTAAACCAATATCCTTTTTGTGGAGGAATATCCATATCCACAAAGCTTATTTTGATTATGTGTCTTCAACTTAGAGCATTGTTTTTTCTTACTAATTCTATTAATTTGACACATAGCATCACTCTGTATCCCATTTCCTTTTGGAACCTCAAAACATAATTGTATTTTTTGTTGGAAAGTTGGTGTGTTTAATCTACACTTCTACCAAACTTAGCACTAACTGAACCTTTTTCAACCAATTTGATTTACCTTTTTCATGTTTCTTTCTCACAATCACCTTTCCAAGTGACTTTGTCCCAATTCTTGGTAACCTCATATTAGAACCCTATGTGGCTTGGTTTCTTTTTATCATCTTAATTAGAACTCCAAATTGATCTCATCAATTTTGATTGGTGGAAGCATGTCCACTTCATTGCTTACTTCATTTCTGACCATTCTAGTCTCTTCACTTATTCCAAGGTACTACCTCATTTCTTGCAAGATCTTAGCCTTGCACAAAAAATAGATTTGTTTTCAAGAGTTCTCCAAGATTTTAGATACCTCCTTCATTGACTAACTACTTTGATTGAAGCTTCCAATTTATGCCAATAATGGATACTTATAGATTTGTAGTATTCTTACTAAATCCAAAAATCCTTCACTCATTGCAACTATAGGTTGCTACCATTAAGGGGGTTATTTCAACTTTATCTATCCCTTAGAGTCATTTATCTATTTCGTAGGATAAAGGTACATATTGGTTATCCTTCATACCCTTCCTACATAGCCCGATTGTATAATCTTCCACAATCCAAGGGGGGTATAATATTGATTTGGAGTTTTCAATTCCAAGGACAACTCTTATCTAGTCCCAAACTTAAACAAGTTCCTTGGAATCTTATCTTCCTTTTCATTTCCCCTTGTTCTTTGCTCTTCCCATCTTGGCATAAGAACTTTTCAACCATTATCTTTTGATAAGTTTTATGTTTAACTTATGTAATGAGCCCATAGGCTCCATAGCTAAACCTGGCAACTCTTATACAACATGTAACAACCCTAGTATTCTACTCAGTAAAATTATAAGGTTTTCACATTAAGTGAATGATCCATGAAGCCAAAACATAGCAATAAATTCTTTTCTTTCCACAATGTAAATTACATGCACCTTTGAAATAACATTCTTTCCAAACTTCCATTGTATTTCATTGTAATTTCAAAAATATTTCCATAACATAGATTTCATATTGAATAAACTCAAGTTATTCAAGATTACATCCTTCCATATAAATGGGTACAAAG
>VDFB02208346.1:0-10697 GCA_007258455.2 Sequoia sempervirens
TTGACCCCTTGGCCTAGCTTCATCACCTTAAAGTTGTTTTAAAAGGGGGACTCCAAGGGTGAATACCTCATCAGGAGGTTATTAAATATTTCTTGGCCAAATTATGTGATGCTTAAGGAGGGACGCCAACTTCAAGGAGCTTTATATTTTATTAAAAATATCAAATATTGCCTTGGAAGAGGGATGCCATTCTTGGAGGGAAAATGAAGTCAATTCAAAGTCAAAAAGGGTGCACTTTCTAGAAGCTTCTGGAGATGCTTGCTAAGTCTATAAAAGGAGGCCTTCTCTCTTCAGTTCTTCATCTCATATTTTCAGTAAAGTTATGCTGCCGAAATGGTGACAGAGTTGCTTCGAGGAAAGCACACCTCCTAGCTTGGCTTAGCTTCTTGCTTGAAAGATAGCAACTAGTTGAGAGGTAGATTGTAGTTGAGTTTGTTTCAGCATTGCATTTGAGTTCCTAGCATCTTAGTTCAGTTTCCTTGCATTTTAGTCATATTTTTGGAGTTGTTGAATATCATAGCTGATTGTAAGTTTTGCTCATATTTCATGAAATAAAAATAAAATTGTTCTAGGCATTGCATCTATCCATTTCTCTATGTGGGGCGACCATTCAAGCAAATTTGCAGATTTTTTTATGGACTCTTGGATTTTACCAAGGCAAATCGCCCTTTCTTGAGGGTCGTACCATCTGGGGGTGTCTTGGGATTTGTGCAAGAAAAAAAAGGTGGCTGTAAGCTGTGGTTTCTTCATTGGGATTTGGGCGCCATTGTCATTAGAGGCTATTGCATTTCGTTTCATGAGTTTTGGATGTGTGGGGAGTGATTTATATGCATTTTAGTGAGCTGTTGTATTGCTGGTTACTTCATTTCAGTCGCTAGTCTATCATATCAGTCTTAGATAAATGCAATTTTGTGAGGGGTTTGAGTCTAGAGAGTCTTGTTAAGCATTGAGGAAATCATATATAATATTGCAGCATTGGAGAACTTATAATATTGGGCTTTGGCAAGCATTCTATCAAATTGTAAGCTGATTAGTAGTACTATCAGCAATTCTCCTTTCTATCTTTCACTTACTTTATTGTACTTCCTACTGAATAAGTGGAAGAGGCTGGCTTGCCGCGTATTTACTTTCAGTTAGTAGTTTAGGGGCCCTCTGACCATATGTTCGCCATCACTCAGCGCCATTCTGGTTAGAGTTACTTTCTTCCCGACATGCATAAGATCCTTTGACCATATGCTCGTCTATCTTAGGCGCGCGTTCTTGGTTAAGTTCCCTTCCGATTGCATTTGCATTTGATCCTCGACTATATGTTCACACCTTGCCCAACATGGAAGTCACGAGGTGTATCCTTAGTTAAATTTGCTTTCCTTGCTTGCTCGTTTTGGTTTTAGAGCTAGCTTATAGCAGTGCGTGTTGATTATAATTGTAGTGGAAAAACAATTTTTTTGTAATGTCCCCTTCACCGAGCATGATCTTTTTAGTCGTTGGCTATTAGGAACCGTAGGCTACTCGAGAGTGAAATTAGGGTTTCCTATTTTTGGTGATTGGATTGCGGATTCTTGTTGAGTTTTCAGAGAGCTTCGCAGTGGTGTGACTTGCTTTGCATTTTGAGCACTTTCTGGAATTTACTATTTTTAGTAAATTCTATTTATGGCAGTGGTCCTGTTGTTTTCAGCACAGTTGGTATTCTTCTTCAGCCAATTCTGTTGGTTTGATCATTTTGGCCTTGGGATGCTTTTTGGAGAGATAAGTTCAATTATTTTAAATAATGTTATATTTTAATTTTATATTTTAATTTTATATTTTATTGAGGTCAAATTAAAGCTTGAAGTTTGGAAGCCTATTTCATGAAGGGGTGAATTAAAAATAAAGTCAAAAGTGAAGCCTTGAAAAGGGACGCCATCTCTTGGAGGGAAAAAGGCTTATTTCAAATTTGAATTTAGGGCTTCTCTTCTAGAAGCTTCTGGAGATTCCTTGCTGTGCCTTTATAAGGTGACCTCTTCTCTTCATTTGAGCATCTGATATCTTGAGTATTGTTATGCTGCCGAAATGGTGCTGGAATGCTTCGAGGAATGAATGCCTCCTAGCCTTGGCTCGACTTCGTGCTTGAGAGATAACATCTATTGGAGAAGTTTGCTTGTTGTTGAGAGGACTTTTGTAGTGAGGTTTGCATTGTAGCTTGGTTTTTTGCTTTTGTAGTTCAGTTATTTGCATTTCTTATCATTTTCAGGAGTTGCTGATATCAAGGCTGAATCTGTAGTTTCCTTCATATATGAAAAAATAAAAATGTTCTTGTTCTGGGTAATGATCCATTAGGTTTCTATGCTAGGGGCGACTGTGTTTGGCAAGTTTCAGAATTTTTAAGTGCTGATTTTTCTAGAAGAAAATTGTCCTTCTTAGAGGGCCATACCTTTTGTACTTGTCTTGGAATTCGTGCTAAATTGTATAGAGCAATTTGGGTCTGGTTTTTGGTTCAATATTGGGCGCCATCATCTTAGAATCACTTTGCAATTTATCTCATGTGATTTGAGTGAGTTTTGAGTGAATTGTGAGCTTTTCAATAGGGTTCTGTATTGCTGGTTAAGTAATTTCAGTCCATGTCCAGTTATATCAGTTTGCTTAGAGTCCATCATTTGAGTTGGGTTTGGAAGGGAAGTCTTTGTGAGCATTGAGAAGACATTATACTTTATTGCAGCATTGTTAGACCTTCTTATCTTATGCTCTTAGCAGGCAATCTCTACTAAATTGTAAGCTGAACAGTAGTACTATCAGCATCTTCTAATCTTTCACTTCATGCTTTGTAATACCCACTGAATAAGTGGAAGAGGCTGGCTTGCCGCCTATTTTATGTTTTGAATTGCATCGTAGTTCTTAGCATCTCTGCCTTATGGTAGCTCCATTCCCACTCTGGGTTTGGAAAGCACATTCTTGGCGTCGAGTTTACTTTCAGCAATTGTAGTTCGTAGGGATCCTCTGACCACATGCTCATCGTCATCTGGCACATTCTTGGTTAGAGTTATTCAGTTTAGCATTGCATTGAGATCCTCTGACCATATGCTCACACCTTGCCCATCTCGGGATCCTGGTGTACATCCTTGGTTAGAGTTGAATTCCGCATCGTTTTGGTTTAAGTGCTAACCCTAACGGATGTGTGTTGAATTGCGTATTGTAATCAAAATTGAAAAAAATTGGTTTGGAATACTTCAAAATTGGTTCGGTTCATTATCGACCAACCACATTGTAGCAGTAGCAATGAAGTGTCCAAGTCAGAAAACCACATTATAGCTGTTTTTTTCTGGCTAAATACAATGTTCATATTTTTGGAGTCACTTTTGATCCACATGCTCTTTAAACCTTAATTTGATTTGAATTTCTGACTCTATTGCCAAAATCAAAATTCCTATACAATGGTAGCTATTTATAAACCACATGCTATAAATAAACTTCAAAATCTATATGTTATTCGTTTGCTTGTTCTTTTTCAGTCCTTTCTTTGTTGAATCTCTAATATCTCCTTTTCATTGTGAACATGGATATTATGACTATCCCCTGTATACCTCAAACTTTCAAAGTATGCTTAGCTGGCTTTGATCAAGAAAATCTATGTTCATACATCAGTTTGAAACCATAGTTGTCTAGTGTGGACTAGTTTAAAAGATCACCACTTTCTATGGTTCTCAAATCACCATATACAGTCATGACAGGGGAGAGATGGTGGTGTTTGGAGCTATGCCTACTTTGAAACTTAACCAGCCCACCAAATTTATACAATAAGCAAATTAGTATATGCCAATGCTAAGATTTTAAGTTCAGGTGGAAATTTTTTTTGGAGTACTATTTGTAAAGACATAACTTAAGCTTTTTTATGCAAAGGAAATAGATTTGGTTTATAACTTGTGCATGCTGTCATCTATTTATGGGGCACTTGTAGACTGTTAATTTAATAATTTTTTTTATAGCCAACTCCTTATGTTTTGTCAGCATTAGGTGGTGGTGTAACTTCTTATGCTCAGTTGTCACCGGTTGTATAACCAATGAACGTACATACTGTCATTTCAAAAGGAAGTCTGTGAAGGAAGGCATGCTGATTTTGGGGACTTCTTGTACTGAACAATTGTTTAGACACTACCTAAATGAGAACATTTGATTATTTAGTATTAATAGTGTTAATTGTTATTACTGTTGTTATTTTATATATTGCTGAAATTTGGTAGTGTAGAATCAGTAGCAAACCCTCTGGTGCCATTGCCTTCATAAATTGGGTCATCAAAAAGTGATTGAAGGGAAACACCAGTCAATACTTATTGATGAAGGCATTAAAAAGATTGCAAAATAAGTGGGATGACTAAACAACAAAGCAGTGAATACAAACCAGGAAGGTGAGAATTATCTTGTAAGGGACTTCAAATATTTGTGGCACCTCTTTGTATGAGAGCATGTTCATGAAGAAGCTGAAAGGAATCAAGTGCCACAAGACGTGATTTGGAAGAATTTGGCAATAACTGAAGACATTGGTATGCTGATCAATTGCCTACCTTGATTCCTGCCTAACATTATATCATATTGCAAGATCTTTGGGCTGAATGAGACTATGAAACGTAAGGACAACTCTCATAATAGTACAAAGAAAATAGTCACCGTGAAGAAGAAAGATGAGAGGATTGATGTGGAACACTAAGGAATTAAATTTAATTGGTCTGAACGAATGCTGGAAAACAAACAAAGCAGTGAGGGAGTGGATCAAACTATCTTACATTCTATTTGATTACTAGAACAACAAGAAAGGAGACATGGTCTACAAGAGGCTGCCTCTAATTGTAAGTCAAGGCTGTGAGTATGGAATGTTAGTAGAAACCAAAGTGGAAGCGAACAATGAAGCATGAGTAGGAGTTGGAGCTGGAGCTGAAACCAAGGAAGGATTCAGACAGTACCAAAACACTGTATGATACCTACAAGTGCAGAGTGGATGGAGATTGCACAAGAATTGTCCCTTCTAGAGGAAGTGTAGATCTTGCAAATAGGATAAGGTTGGCAAGCTTGATAGAGTCTATGGACAACATAGAAGAACAGATGAAGACTCTTTATTTAGAACTAAACATCAATTTCTTCACAAAAGAGGAGCAAATTGCTTATGAAACAAATATACGTGGAACAAAAGAAGTACTAATCAAAGATCCAGAACTAGTAAGGCTAGCGTAAGCTGAAACAATAGTAGGAGGAAGTAATACTAAGGGGGACTTGAAGCCAACCAGAATAGAGTGTGTACCATTGTCAAAGGAAGGGTCAAGTGTAGGGACGTGTCTTGTAGTGAGGAACACCCAACACAAGCCTTGTATAGGAAGATTGTATTTGGAGGCTCACCTCAAATAAATTGTAATAAGCACCCTTATTTTTTTGAAAATTAATTTTGTTAACTCCAAAACAAAAAGTAAAGATGAACTATTACCATATCGCAATGTAATGCAATGGAAGTTTGGAATAGTGTTGTTTTCAAAAGTGCATGATATCTTAGTTTTAAAGAGAAATTTTTTATTGCTATGTGATGGCATCGTGAATTATTTCACTTGTGGTTAAAACATTGAATATTCTTTGTAGTAGAATAATAGGGCATGTTACAGAAAGACTCATATAGGATCAAAGAATAAACGGAAGTCTTTATGAGTTCATTGTTACAATGATTGCAAACATGTCGGGAGAAGGAAGCTGCAATATGGAATGATATGGATCCTAGCCGCTACTTGAGTATGTGGTATGTGACTTGGAAGCATAAAATTACTTCTCGCCATTTAGTTTTGAATGTTGTCAGTAAGGAGTCAGCCGTCATAGTTATTGGTGGCCACATGGGTTCAAGAAATTAAAGGAAATATATAACAGAGTCTTTATGGTTGGTATTGGGAAAAATGTACAAGCTACCTGAAAACTGGAAAGGTTGCAGCCTTCTATTTGAATAAGGTATTTGGGCGCTACCGTATGCAGGAAAAAAGAGCTAAAGATGACCTTAGAAGAGGAGGCCAAGAGATGCTAATAGTTTGTTCGTGGCTTGATTGTGATATGGAAGGAGAAAACATTGCAATTGAGGTCAGAATTGAGTCTCTGTTATATTCTTAAATGGCGTTTTTCGCTGAAAGTAATAAAATATGTTGTACCCAAACCAAATTTTTGCTTCATCAAGGCATTTTGCATAAAATAGTCTTAATCTTTGCTAAAATGATGTCAAATACAGTTTTTGGGCAATATCAAGCATGGAGTTTTGTTAATGTTTTGTCAGTCAAAGGCAGTATCCATTGATCAGAACCTAAATCAGAGACTCAAGAGCAAAGCATTTCATGGTGGAGGAGCATTTTACGACGACACTTATACTTTTAAATAGTCATTTCAATGACTAAAATGATGATTTCAATGGTCAATTTTTGAAGATTTCTCAAGGAAAAGCAAAATTGCGCCCCTATAGCCCAGGGGTGCCCTTCTTTTTGAAAGCCTAAATTTTGTGATAAATGCTCAAGCATACAGTCAATCTCTTCAGAATTAGTTTGCCTATCCGATGAGCTATCCTGCGAGGCTATCCGAGACTCGTAACTCCGGTAACTGGCGACAGAAGTTGAAGATTCCAAAGTTGCAGTTTGCAGAAGCTTGTCTTTTTCCAGCTTTTGCGCCCCTGTAGCTCAAGGGCGCACCTCTTAATGGAGGTTTAGATCTTGGTATTCCTGATGGTTGATGCAGGCAATCTCTTCACAACTAGTCTGCCTGTCCGGCGAACTATCAAATGCAGTGATCCGAGTCCCAGAGCTCCGACAGTCGACGTCAGAAGATGAGCTTATGAGGAGACTTTACATCACAGAGCTTCTTCAAATGGTGAAATGCGCCCCTGTAGCTTAGGGGCGCCCTTCAAATTGACCCTTAAGATGGCAGAGTTTGCAGACGAGGTCTTCCTGTCATCCTTGTTTGCCTTCACGATGCACCAACTTGCCTGTTAATCCGACATTCTGAGAGATTGTGGTAGAGATTCTACCACGCATGTAATTTAGCAGGCGGAGGAAAATGTAAATTTCATTGTATTTCTGTAGGCCAGGGGCGCCTAGCCTTCAGGCCTGTCAAATGAAGTTGTTCATGTTCGAAGTCTTCACGGGACTCGAGCGTAATTACTCAAGCTATCCAACGAGCCCAGCCGTCAGCCTCCGGGATTTGGCAAACGCTCGTACGTGCGAGGTCTTTGGTGAAATACTGAAAAACAAAGACAGCTTAGAAAATGGCCAAGTCTGGTCGTCTATTCCATCTTGGGAAAGGCGCCTTTCTATTTGAGGTCTTAGAAGCAGTTTTCTTGCTTCGTCGCTCTAGAGACGTCTCTCGTAGGTCCTTCTGGCTACGCGTAGAGACAGACAGTGCTCGAATCAGGCCATCCCAGCTCCAGATATTAGAGGTCAAAGTAGGGCATCTGGTTGAGAGTTGCACTTTCGTCAAAATGGTGTTTGTGCCTTTTCAGGCCAGGGGCGCCCTTACTTTAGGGGTCCTTAATGCACTTTTTTAGATGCCGCTAGCATTATATTAGTTGGATACCAATCACCTCTAGTCACATCTTGATGAGCTTGTTAGCCGATCCGGCGGGGGTTCATCGTTAGTTGTCAACGGCCGTTTGAGCGTCAAATGGCGGTTTGGAAAATAAGTTAAAAGTTTGGTACACGAAAATCAATTTAATCAAAGGGCACCTAATTCTTTGAGTGTTAAATGATAGATTTTTGCGGTGGCGACTCCCGCCAGTTATTTCTTACCTTTAGCCAGCGAACTTAGCGATGAATACACTTGTGATCTCTCGACATCATCTGGTCACCGAGGGAGATCAATGTCGAAGATGGCTAGTTGTAACTTTTTCGGCTACAAAGTAGGAGGATTAATAAAAGCGTGATATCTTGGTAAATGGACTCCTGAGGTCAAATGGGGAGTTTTGAAATTAGTGAGGATGACTGGTGAATCGAAGTGCTTTACTTGGTTTGTCAGCCCGATGTTAAATAATATTTAATATTTATTTTTGCATATTTTAGCATTAAATGGCGATTTTCTAAAATTAAGCCTCTTTGTGCTATTGCATAATGAATATTTTATTATTATTTAAGTTTGAACTTCAAAGATAGTGTCGGTGTAGCTGGAGGGTCAATCGAGAAGACTTCTATTTTGGTTGAGGGTTTTAAATCTTGTAGTCAACAATATGGTGCAAATTCTCTTTATTTAAGCATGGCGCCATCATTAATCATTCACACAGCTTCAAGAAAATTCGTAATTCTTCAAGAGCAGAGGCGAGTTTTCAAGGCAAAGGCGAATTCATCATCAATCTCCAAAGGCGATTTCATCAAAACAATTCTTTTTGCAGGTTTTAGTTCACAATTATCAACAAGTTTGAAGAACAGGGGTGATTTTCACAGAAGAAAGAGCTTATAGAAAACGTCTTTTTCCTCTTTGTTTCTCAAATTTCTCTCAAAATACAATTCGCATGTTCCTGAAGTTGACAAAATTTGGCAAGTCTAAACATCTGGATCATTTCTATATAACTTCCTCGAATTAAATTTGTGCGTTTGATTTTTCAGGAATTTTTAACTCCAGAGCATTCGTTCTTGAGTTTCTAATTTTCTCAATTGAAAACTCTTTGCATGGTCGAGTAGAAGTTAGATTTTCGCATTTCTGATGTTCTGGGTTGTCTTAGAATCTTTTTCTAGCAAAAACCCATATCTCAGATTTTTCGCTGAAAATAACTCTTCAATAGGCTATTTTTAGCCTCAGCAGGGTATTTTTAGCTTTCCAGAAATCTTGTCAGAACATAGTCGAGTTCACAGTCAACAGGCGAGTTTTTCAGAATGCAGTACACTCAGCTCGAATATAGGACTAAATCAGTCCTTACTCACGACTTCATCGGGACAGTTGAGATGAATCTTCACAAGGTGTTGCCAGAAGCAGTCTTAGATCTAGTTAAGATCAAAGATTCGATTATTCAGAACATTCAACAGTCCGGGTTATTGGAGGCCGCTTCCATTCCTATCTCTGTTCATTGTGTTGAGTTCGTAATGTCTTGTATTAAGCATTACAACTTTGCTACTCGTGAGATAGTGTCAGTAGATGGACGTTGAAAGAAGTTTCGGTATTCCTCAGCACCCGAATAGCCTAGTTATTTCTATGGAGCAGTGCGAGCATGCATTCAATGCTGATGTGGACTAGTGCCAGAATAAAATGGCAGAAAGATGGTTAAAGCAAGCGAGGAACAGATTGCCAAACAATGTGGGTCGTGGTGAGTACAAGGATAAGTACTCGATTCTAATTACACTCTTGAATAAGTGTTTGAGGTCCAATCACATGCAAATATTTTTCCAGCCTTGGATGTATTACATTATTAATTAAGCCATATAGGCGAGGAGCATTATGGTAGGCATCCTTCATCGTGATATTATCCTGGCGGATCATAGGTTCCTAGTTGCTCATGAGTTTTACATGTGTTCTTATCTCGTGTACTTGATTGCTTATCAGGGTTAGTTCCGAGGTTTAAACACCGTGGGCATTCTCAGTGTTCAGAAAGTCTATCACTATTATGATCAGCTTGAGTTCACTAAAGTTGAATGTCACTTCAAGCGTGTTCACAAGGCTTTCTTGACTTGTCTGATGAGAAATTTGGGCCGGGAGTTGCACATTAGTATCTCGTGATTGCTAGAAGCGTGATGGATGGTTGGTAGTTGGTTTATCAGTTCTTGACATACACCTACATCGAGTATCTGATTTATAGAAATCGGTTATGCTTCCACGTTATCCCTCGGATAAGACAGTCTTTATGGAGTTCCTGAGACAGATGCATGATGTTCATTGTCTTTTACGCCGTAGGCACAGACCATCTCTCAATTTTCCTTTTCAATTTGGAATGTATTGGTGCAAGGCGGCAATTGATGCCAAAGTTGCAGGACATGAGCTCGAGAAATATCATCTCAAGTATCTTGTTGAGGCACGTGCTTATGATCTTTCAGGTCATTACACAACTACCATATGTTTGGGCCAGCGCATATCATGGAAGAGCCTTCTATGGAGTTATTGGGCAAGCTGCCTTGGAGACAACTTTGAGGTTAGGTAGGCGTAGCTATGGCGGCTTCTCTCTCTCACAAATTTGTTTTTTTCTTGTCGAGGAAGATGTGGGAGGTTTATCGGTGAATGATGAGGAGGATTCTTCCTGATTTTTTGAGAAAACAAGTTGACACCACCCGGCCCGGTACCCGATGGATTGATTAGTACGCCAAAAAGAGATGCATAGCGGTAAAGGAGAGGTCAAGTAGAGGTATCCAAAACAGTATACTTTACCTCAACAGCAAGAAGACTAGGAGGGTAAGTATGCCTAGAGCAGAGCCGCCAGTAGTGGTGAATCCTTCACTACCTTCCTCGTCAAAACCTAAACAAAAGAAGAGAAGTAACCCTCCTAAGAAAGGTCAAGCGTCAAACAATTCAAAAGGCAAGAAACGCCTTTGACATACGCGTAAAGAGCACGATGAACCCAACCTATCATAGAGCCAGTTCAGAGGCCAGTTCAGAGTCCACCAGTGCCTGAGGTTCAACCTCAAGTTCCTACACCAGTTCTGGAGCAGTCACCAGCCCCAATTCATATTGAATTGGATTTAGACTCCCCATCTCGCAGTGGTTCTTCTACATATTCGCTCTCGTCACAACCTCCTGTTGCT
>VDFB02208347.1:0-20924 GCA_007258455.2 Sequoia sempervirens
GCTCAAAATTTGCTTTCTATTAGTAAGCTGAATGATATTGGAGTACAAGTCATGTTTTCTAGAAATGGGTGTAAGATGACTAGAGGCTCTATGGTGCTGGCTAGAGGTGCTCGAATTGGTACCCTATACAAGCTAGATGCACAGGCTATTCAATGTAATAGTGTCTCTAGAAAGTCACTGAAGGCTACTCATGAGGTAAAGAGGGAAATATCCCTAATTATGTAAACTCTATGGAAGTAAAACTTCCAATAGAGAAGACTATGCTCTGGCATCATAGGCTAGGCCACATAGGTGAAAAAGGTTTTAAAACCTTGAAGAACAAAAACCTGGTTGAGGGGCTGTAAGATTGTAACCTCGAATTTAAATTCTATGAACACTGTATATATGGAAAACAACACCATGTTTTGTTTTATTCCAGTTCTCATAAATCTTCTAGTTTGATAGATTATATTCATTCAGATGTATTTGGTCTAGTGGATGTTCCTTCTTTGTCTAAGTATAGATACTATGTGTCCTTCATTGATGATTATTCAAGAAGAGAATTTGTTAATTTTTTAAAAAGTAAATCAAAAGTGTTCAGTTGGTTTAAGGAATTTAAAAACCTTGTTGAAAGTCAGACTGGTAGAGAAATAAAATGCTTAAGAACTAATAATGGTGGTGAATTTTGTTCTGATGATTTCAAGAGGTATTGTAAAGACCTTGAGATTAAAAGAAATAAGACTACACCTTATACTCCACAGCAGAATGGAGTTGCAGAAAGGTTCAATAGGACAGTGATGGAGAGAGCACAAAGTATGCTCAGTAGTGTTGGCTTGGAGGAGAAGTTCTAGGCTGAGGCTGTATCTACTGCATGTTACCTAATAAATCATTCTCCAAATTCTTCTCTTGTTGAGAAAACACCTTTGGAAGCGTGGTCTGGTAAGAAGCCCTCTCTTAGACATATTCGAGTCTTTGGCTGTGAAGCATATGCATATGTGTCGGCTGTGAAAATATCTAAATTGGAGAACAAGGCTGTCAAATGTGTTTTTATTGGCTATAGTGTTGGCATTAAAGAATACAAGCTTTGGAATCCTGATACAGAGAAGGTTGTATATAGCAAAAGTGTAATATTTCATGAGCTGAAACCTTTTACCTTGGATCTGCAGTCAAAGACAAAGTCAGATAACAATAAGGATGTAGCTGTAATTCCTCCTACACCAGAGAAAGAGGAATTGAAAATTCAAAATGAACCTGAAATTGAGGAGAGCTCAAGCAGTTCTGAAAGTTTTGAAGAAGAAGAACCTCAGCCTCAGCAAGTGAGGAGGTCAACTTGTGAAAGAAAACAACCTGATAGGTATGGGTTCTCTTTGATTGATTCAACTTGTGTCTATGCTTTAATTTCTAGCACTGATGAGCCTAGGACTGTGAAAGAGGCATTTAAAATGGCTGATTCAGATTCTTGGTTGGAAGCCATGAATGAAGAGATGGCATCATTAGAAAAGAATGAAACTTGGAGTTTGGTGCCCTTGACTAAAGGCAAAAAAGTTGTTGGCTGAAAATGGGTATTTAAGAAGAAGATTGGTCTAGATGGTAGTGTGGAAAAGTATAAGGTGAGGTTGGTTGTGAAGGGTTATTCCCAGGTAGAGGGAATTGATTATGGGGAAATATTTTCTCCTGTAGCAAAGCTGGCATCTATTAGATTTCTTTTGTCACTTGCAACAACATATGACTTAGAGGTCGAATAGATGGACGTGAAGACAACATTTCTTTATGGTGATCTTGAAGAAGAAATCTATATGTCCCAGCCTGAGCACTTTGTGGAGAAAGGTAAAGAAAAATTGGTTTGCAAGTTAAGAAGTCTTTGTATGGGCTAAAGCAGTCACCTAGAATGTGGTACCAGAAATTTGATACTTTTGTATTGTATTTGGGATTTATGAGATCAAAATCTGATCATTGTGTCTATTATAAAGTTGAAAGTGATCAAGTGCTTATTATTGCTCTCTATGTTGATGATATGTTGTTCATAGGCAATAGTAAGCTAATGATTTATGATCTTAAGTCTCAGTTGTCTGCTAAGTTCGAAATGAAAGATCTTAGTGCAACAAGGTATATTCTGAGGATGGAGATAACTAGGGACAGGGCTAATAGAAAGCTTTGGCTCAGTCAGAGTAAGTATATCAGGACTGTTCTAGAGAGATTTTGTATGAATGATTGCAAGCAGGTAGTTGTTTCAGTCTTGCAGGGAACGCAGCTATCTGTTGAGGACTGTCCAAAATATCCTACTAAGATGGAGGACATGACTAGTGTACCCTATGCTAGTGTTATTGGTAGTATTATGTATGCAATGGTCTATACAAGGCCAGACATTTCCCAAGTAGTGGGAGTACTTAGTTGGTTTATGGCTAATCTTGGAAGGACACATTGGGATGCTGTGAAAAGAGTTTTTAGATATTTGAAGTGCACTTCAAATTTTTCTTTGTGTTACCATAGGAACTTGGTTGAATCACAGAGGACTCTTAGTATTCAAGGCTATGTGGACTTTGATTAGGTAGGGGACATTGATAGCAGGAGGTCCACCAGTGGATACATTTTCATGTTGAATGGTGGTGCAATGAGTTGGATGAGTAAGCGACAGGCTGTAGTCGCTTTGTCTACTATAGAGGCTGAATACATGGTAGCTACTCATGCTTACAAAGAAGTAGTTTAGTTGAAACATATGTGTTCTAACATTAGTTTTGATGCAGGGGAAATAACTATTTTTTGTGACAGTCATAGTGCAATTTGTCTGGCAAAGAATCCTACTTTCCATGCTAGGACAAAACATATAGATGTACAGTATCACTTTGTACAAGATATGGTGGAGGATAGAAAGGTCAGTTTGGAAAAGTTTGATACTCTAGAGAATGTTGCAGATGCATTGACGAAGCCAGTGAGCACAAACAAGGGTATGTGCATGATCATGATGGGCCAAAAAGTGGCGATGTGATGGGTATGTGTAGGGTATGTAGCTGAAGACTATTTTTTACCCAAATTTGATGAAACGAAAAGGGTTTTTAGAGGAGATTCTCAAATTTCCACCAATATAAATTATGATTTACTTTGAATTTAATAAATAATTATTATTCATTTTCTATTTGAATTACAATTAAAGCCTTGATTGATAGGCTGATTGAAAAATATCTATAACTTTCAAACAGTATCACATTTTTTGAATCCGAAAAGTGCATCACATTCTATACTTCATATACTATAGGATTAGGAAAAAATAAATTAAATTTCATGAATTTTTGACCAAGTTAAGGTGGTCAGACATATGAGTTTTTATACTTTTTAAAAGTTGTAATAAAAAATTCATAATTAATTATTTACTTGGAAAAAAATTACAAAAAAATATGCATCACATCGAGACATGAGTCTTCTACTTATATCTAAAATCTTATAAAAAAATATTATCATTTTATTGTGGTTAAGGTGGTCAGATAGACACCTACTTCTTATTTTTTCCTTGAAATTTAAGTATTACTGCATTGAAATTTCAAAATTTCACTAGATAGATTTTTATTTTTTTAAAATAAGCCTACTAGTTTAGAAACTACATTCAATTTGCTACAGATTCTATTCTTACATATTTTTGAAATAATATAGATAACTTATTCAAATTTTTATGTCAAGTTTCCTAACTCTGATTTTTCTAAATTTTTTGCCACTTAAGGGCCTTATTTTTCCATGATGATCTTGCACATACCCACAAGTTCAAGTGGTGTGCCAGTTCAATGAGCCTTAGTGCCCATGATTTTTAGTAAGTTTTGTTTTGCTCTAGAGGTGCCTGTGTGATCTTCATCAAGTGGGAGATTGTTGGAAATATATGTTTCAATCATCACAGGCTAAAACATCTGAAAGGGGCCAAGTCGGTGTGACATCTTCTATGTCTAGCTGATGAGTAGTTTAGAACATTATGTTTGGTTCAGGTCACTGTGACCTTCCTTTTGTCTCACCGAAGGATCTTATCGCTATGACTTGTGACTGTCTTTGTAACCTCTTACCGCTCATGGAGATCTTTGGCTGACAGGACATTCTATCACTTATCGTTGAGACCCTTGGTGGAAAGGCTTAGTTCAGGAAGAAGTACCAGTGACATTGGAGAGTCTCGCTGATGATGAGGGGTCTTCGGTATAACTCTTGGCAAATGGTGGTCATCGGTGTAACATATATGTGTTCGATAAGAAGTCCTAGCGAACGATGGAAGTCTTTCCGACTATTCTCTGGTGCTTGGTATGACTTAAGTATTCGGAGTAACATAAGAGATGTCGATGGAACCTCTTGGTGATAGATGTGCACTTCGGAGTAAGATAAAGAACTTGCTAGGATGTCTCAGCGAAAGACGAATGTCTTGCCGACTATCATTTGGTGCTTGGTATAACTTATGGAGCTTCGTTATGATGTGTCACTAAAAGTGATGTGTCTTGGCGAAAGCGATACATGTGGGGAATGTCGGTATGAGGTCCTGGCAACATAAGCATGTCTTAGCGATAGTCTCCTAAACTTAGTCTAACACAAGAAGGCTCGTTGGGATGTCTTGGCCAGAATGGTAAGTCTCGCCGATAGAAAACTGCAGTCAATGCAATATTTGAAGCTCGGTAAAATGTCTTGGTGATAAGGAAGACTCTTGCCGATATTGATGTGAAGACTTTGTGGCATCGGGGAGACACTGTTAGTGTCTCACTGAGATGCCAACAAAGTTTGAATTATTTTTGACCAAGTGATGACCATCTACGTGGTTGGTATTCAACCAATCAGAGGAGCTGAACTGGAACCATTGAGAGATAGTTCATTGTGACAATTATGTGAGGAAGCTCGACAACCAGGAACGACATGAATATAGTTTGTAGTTACAGATGCTCAAAGGTTGGAGGGTTGATTCGAAGATCAATTGGGTGAGCAGTTCGAATTGTATCAGAGTGATTTCTATTCTATGTAGACTATAACTTGAAGGTTCTTGTATAAGTTTGATCATTGTGAAAGCTATTATAATCTGGCATCAAAAAGATAAGTCAAAACTCTGTATGTAATTTTTTGTTACTGTAATACAAAGTGACTTCTCTTGGTGTGGTGGGTTTTTCTCCCATAAGGATTTTCCCACATAAATCTGGTGTTTATCTATGTGTGTATATTTCTCTGTTTCTATTATCTGTTTCAAGTGCATCTTAATTGGACTGTAATTGTAAAGTTTATAGAGACTTTGCATTCTTCTCTGAGGTTTTGACATTAGGAGAGTTGTTTCTGCATCTAGCTTTAATTACAATTTCAACCTATTCTTTGTTAAGGAATGAAGGTACAACCAACATTTCCTTTTGTAAGGATGAAGCCTCGAGAAAAGGGGTGACATAAATTTGACAAGGCATTAGTATTTATGCAAGAAAGAGGTTGTGTATTAAGGGTCACCTCATGTGATTACACCATATGATAAACTTAGAGGTGGCAAGACACATGGAAAAAATCCACACACCCTGCATACTGAGAGCTTCTGAATATAACTTCATATGATTATGCCTTATGTTGAATTTCCAACTTGTTAATTTTCTCGTTGTATTTACGATAGAGAAAATATTTTTCGTTTGTGACTTCTCAGCCTCATTTTTCTATAAATTGTGCTAAGCCTTAGTAAAAAAATCTTCTCATTTTAGCAGGAAATTTACTTTATAGTCTTATGCAAGATGGGTACTCTTATTAGGCTACTTAGCAATAAGAATCAAGTATCTTTTATAGGTGAGGTCTTTGATTAAAGAATCAAGTGCTTGATGAAAACTAGCCAGTTGACAATAACCACCTTTAATTGGGTTCTGGAGGAAAATTTTATGGAAAACATGAACCATTACCACATGAACATAGATATCATGTCATGATTTGTGACCTCGCTACTAGACTTGAATGTGCGCAAAAACTATTTTGTAAAGCTCATGAAATGCCTATTCTACAAAGAATATTTGGTGGGACTTAAGGAAATTTTCAATGTGGCAGTCCCTAGATTTGGTATACCTAAGGCCATGGACCTTCAACATCATGTTGATAATAGTGAACTGGTGCCTTGCTTCCCTTGCTCTCGGATTTTCATGCCATGATGCTAGAGAGACATTTCTAGTAAGCAAGTCTTGGTAATGACTTCCTACTTCGATTGATGAACATGGAGCTCATCTATTGTGTGGAGTGGTATAAAAAATTCCAAGACCTGGTCTATCTTCTCCAATCCAGACTTATCAGGAATGATAGTGAAGAATAATTCATTTTCAAATTCTTCAAAGCTTCCTACTTTTTTCTATAACCAAAAATTTTCATGTTGTGTCTTAACTTTTGAGGCTTCTATCATTTTGTGTTATCTTTGCAAAATGCATGACGTGGTTTATACTTTTCTAGGTTGATTCCCTTGATAAATTTTAGATTATTTTGCACAAAAGCACTTCTTAGCAACATCTTTTGTAACCAAAGCTTACAAATCTCTCTCAAAACAAAGGCCTAAGAGCCTTCTATCTATATGTAAATTATTTTTCATATAATAAAATATACTCTTTTCCTTTTAGTTTTGTGGGTCATTTCACAAAAATATTGTAATATTACAATTTTTTTATATATATGGTACATAAAGTAAAGATTTACTAGACTACGGGCTACATATATTAAGTGTAATGACAAAAAAATGGTATGCCTTTTCCTTGCTTGATTTGTGAATAATTAATGATAAATTAGACTTCATTTTTCCTTAATCTAGTGTTGTGAGGTGTTTTACACATCCACATTAGGTCTTGGGCCCTTTTTAAGCTGAATAAATTAATCTCTACCTTAATTTAGTGTTGTAGCGTGTATTTATTTGCACCTTCACATTAAATTTAAGAGGCTTGTAAACTAAAGTGGACCTAATCTAGTGTTGTAATGTACTTTACGCATTCACATGTGATTTAGGGCCCTTCTAAGCTAAATAGACCCAATTTTTCCTTAATTTAATCTATTTATTTACACTTTCACATTGAATTTTGGGACCTCTTGTATTTATGACCTTTTAATATGCCCCTATGACCCTATATTATGCATCCTAAGGCATATTTTGATAAAAAAAACTTGATAAGATCAACATATAAGCTTAATTTACACACTCCCCAACATTTTAGCATGCAAAATAGCCCCTGTGGGACCCATTCACCACTTTGGGTGAATGAGTCCCATCCAAGTGGGACTCATTCACACAACTTCGTGAATGAGTCTCATTTGGCCTATTTTTGAGATTTGAGTGAGAAAAAAATAGTTTTAAGTTCAAATTTATTCTATATCATCCTTGGGGATATAATAAATAGCCATTTGAGTGGATTTCCTATATAAACAAGATTTCAAATCATTATTTCATCAATCATTCATGTTATCAATCCAACAACTCAAGGGTTAAGCATTCCAAGATTTTACAAGATCATCAAGACAACATTCAAGGTCATTTCTAAGGCATTCAAGGGAAGATTCTTCATCAATTGTTGTAGCAATTCAAGATCCATCATCATGTAAAGCATATCAAAGCATCAAGAATGTTATTGAGCTAGTGTTGTCATGTAGCAATGAAGATCCAAGGTTAAGCATTGTTCTACACCTATTTTAAAGATAAATATCTACATCCTTCATAGCCATTTCATGTTGAGTTGCAGCAATTCAAGATCCATCATCATGTCAAGCATATCAATCATCAAGCATGTTATTGAGCTATTGTTGTGATGTAGCATTGAAGATACAAGGTAAAGAATTATTCTACACCTATTGTCAAGATCAAGATCTACATCCTATTGGACTCAAGCAACACTAAGAGGGGGGGTGAATCAGTGTTGAGCAATTTTAAACTTGATTAATCTATCCTTTCAAGTGCTTAAAACATTCAATCAAAAGAAAAATGAATGAACATGAAACAATAACCCAAAACACCATAACACAAGTATTTTTACGTGGAAACCCTATTAGGGGAAAAACCATGGTGGAGGTCAATCCACAATTTGAGTACTCAAATATAGTTTTTTACAAAATGGGAATGCACTTGCATTCAGGGACACTACCTAGAGCTCATTGCTCAAAATATGGAAGGATCACTGCCTTACAAAATATTTGGATTACAAAAAAAAGGTTGAACTGAATAGATAGCATCTACAAATTCCTAATTATAGTTTTGGTTAGGCTCACAGATTAGATTCTGGACCTTCTGTTTGATTCTACACTTTGATTTGCTCTGCCTTAATTCTCTTCACAAAAATCCTCTTTTGCACAAATAAAAATCTCTCAACTGCTCTTCTGATATTCACACACACATCAACACATATTGAACTCACACATATGCACACCAAAATGAATGAATCGATCTCATATAATATGTATCCGCTAGTAAGAATTCAATCACTATATGTTGGCTCTAATGAGATAGAAAATATCTTCCAACTGTCAGCTCAAATCATGAACAACATTGAATGTGCATCCACCAAAGTCGGCCATAGCATAGATAGGACCCAAAAAAATATTCAAACATAAAAATACTTTAAACAATTCTATCTTAAACATCTGCAACACCCAATATTCGCTCAGTCGGTCGTCATATACTGATAAACAAAAAATAGAACAATCGGATCTCCTAACTCATGCACCACTTGATGCAACAACACAAAAGTCGATAATAAGACATTTGGGTATGTGCAAGATCATCATGGAAAAAATAGGCCCTTAAGTGGCAAAAAATTCAAAAAAATTAGAGTTAGGAAACTTGATGTAAAAGTTTGAATAAGTTATCTATATTATTTCAAAAATATGTAAGAATAGAATCTATAGCAAATTGAATTTAGTTTCTAAACTACTAGGTTTGTTTAAAACAAAAATCTATTTGCTGAAAATTTAAAATTTCAATATAGTAGTACTCAAATTTCAGGGAAAAAATAAGAAGTAGGTGTTTGTTTGACCACCCTAACCACAATAAAATGATAATATTTTTTTATAAGACTTTAAATATAAGTAGAGGAATCATGTCTTGATGTGATGAATTTTTTTTGTAATTTTTTCCAAGTAAATAATTAATTATGAATTTTTTATTACAACTTTTAAAAAATATAAAAACTTGTATGTCTGACCACCTTAACTTGGTCAAAACTTTATGAAATTCAATTTTTCTTTTTTTAATCCTATATTATTCCAAGCATATAATGTGATGTATGTTTTAGATTCAAAAATGTGATACCGTTTGAAAGCTATAGATGTTTTTCAATCAGCCTATCAATCGGGACTTGAGTCATAATTCAAATAGAAAATGAATAATAATTACTTATTAAACTCAATGTAAAGAATAATTTATTTGGTGGAAAGCTGAGAATCTCCTTTAAAAATCATTTTTGTTTCATTAATTTTGGGTAAAAAAAAATTCATTAGCCACATACCCATCATATTGCCACTTTTTGGCCCATCATGATCCTGCACATACCCACTTCAGATACCCATCGACCTTCCCTGAGATCCACAACTAAAACTGATAACATGTTAATGCAAACTACTTGACAGATTCTGAGCTGAACCCAATACCCTTCTTCTTCACTCTTCCTTCTGGTATAGACAAATGCTAACATGTGGACCAGATCAATTACTTCAGTTGCCATCATTGACAACACTAGAGGCCATATGCCAACAATCTTCCCCTTTGGCATTGATGGAAATACTTAGTGAAAAATGACTAAGTGTTGTAACCTTCAAAGCTTCAAAATGCTATAGGTGACAAAAATCAACAAAACTCCCTATAAGTTTGATAAGGCATTTTTCACTTCTCTCTCTCCCCCTTTGACATCAATGAAAAAAAATTTCTTTCTCCCTCTTTGAAATGTAGCCAAAACTTGTGCAAAAATTGATTCAAAACCTTAAAGAAATACAACCGCTAATTGAAGATTATTTTGTGCTTCTCCTTTAACTCTGGAAGAAACTTTCTCCATGTTGCCACTTCAATCTCAGTGATTATGATCATGTTGTTATTCTTAGATGTATGGTTTATAATTTTGGTGAGGGATTCCAGAATGGTGAAGACGTCTTCCAATACTTATCCCTTCCTCAGTATCTCAATCAATTGTTTCAACCTACATTCGGCTATGTCCTTCACTTTCCAAAAAGTGTCAACAATCTTGTTCTTGGTGTTCTGAACATTTGTATACTCTGACTGCAGTTCCTAAATTCTTTTCCTAATTGCACCATCAACATCCTAAGACATGTTAAATTTTTTACCAATATTGTTCATCTTTGTTTCAATTTCTTCCATCTTCTCTTGTACTTGTTGATTGCATGAGGCCATCAAAGAAAATAGTTATAAATGTTTTTTGTGGTGCTTATGCATTGTATTAGTACATTCATGTGCTTTTTCAACTTGGTAAGTAACAATATGCACTACCTCTTTAGGTGTAGAATCGCCTCTTCTTCTTCCTTATTCTGAGATTCAGAGACCATGATTTCCTTGATACATTCAATCATCTCTTCTAGAAACTTATTCTACAAACTCTCCAATTTGATATGATTGTGCATAAATGAGAACTTAGTACACTTAAGATCATGTCCTGCTCATATGAAGGTATAATAGATGACATGTTTACAATCTTCTGTATTCCATCTTCCTCATGAATAAGTTGCATTAGATATTCCTTGGTTAGATCACCTTCTTCTTCACTTCCTTCTTCCATTGCATTTTCTTGTTCTAGATCAACTATTTTCACTTCTTTTCCAAGGGTGTCCTCAGATTCCTTATCGGATTCCTCATCTGGTATGTCCACAATCACTTGCTCTTTTCCCTTTCCTTCAAATTTTAGAGTCTTGCATGCTGGTGGAGTACATATAGCAATTTTCTTTGTTCTTATCTTCTTTCTCTCCATCTCACTGGAGGAGGAACTAGTTGACATCAAGTCCTCTTACCATAATAGAAACACTAGTTGAACCAAACTTTCTTAGAAAACTCTTAAAGAAATTTTCATATACTTGATCATAGTTTTCCAAATTGTTAGACTATATGTAAATTTGCTTGAAAAACGGTTCACTTTATGCCCACATTACATTGTTGTTCAGGGGTAAATAATTCAGAAAATACATCACAAGGCATATAACCAAAGTACCAAACTTGAAAGGGTAACATATCTCCTTTTCCAATTGTGTGTTCTCCATTAGTTGATCTTTTAGTTAACCACAAAGATCAAAATCCCGATCTTCCATTATCATCTTCTGTGAAATATAACTGCACTTACCGAAGTAGCACCTTCTCTATTTTTGAAAAAGGTTTTGTAAGATATTCTATGTGAAAGTACCTTGTCACTGAATCCTTAATTGTGGATATTATCAATGCCCTTTGATCTCCAATTACTCTGATTAGGGTTTTGACTTCTTTATTCTGAATAGACTTCTTCCTCGATACATCCCCAACTTTGCATAACCTGGTTATAGCTGCGATCACTTCTTTTGAGATATGGTAGGGTTTATCCAAAGTTAGAATATCATCATTCAATCTATTTAGAATGAACTCAATTATTTTTTCATTTCTAAAATAAGGAAATTTACTCCAAATATCCAATCTTTTGTGTTTTTCTCCATTCAACCATTTCAATTCATCATTTGACATGTTTCTTTTGACTCTAATCTTCTTGCTTCTATACTCATCCAATTTTACCATTCCTTTGAATTGTTCCATTTTAACTTCCGTACACATGACCCAAAAAAATTCTTCAACCGTACACCAAATTTCTCAATACAATTGAAGTACCTAATGGATTAGGGTTTCATCACCGAATTCTCTTTACACTTCTAAAATTCTGATTCAGAGTGCTCTCCTTCTTCTTTTCTTCTACAAAAAGTGGAAAATGAGGGTTTCAACTCCCTTTTTATATCTCACACACCTAACTTTTATTGTAATAAATGATTTTTCCCTAACTTTTCTAGATACCCTATTTTTGAATTGATTCCATAGCTTTTGTAGATCAACAATTCAACCACTGCAATCATCCACATCCCAGTGTGAATTACTGACAAGGGGGTTTGAAGGATTTTTCTTAACAACTCCCCCTAGGCCAAAGGCCTAAGACTAGTTCCCAAAAAGATTACCAGAATCAGGATTTGGTGCTGGCTCATTTTTTGCAATAGAGGAACTCTTCTTCACCCATGTCTTCTTCATTTGACCTCTTATTTCATCCATAGTCACTTTCCCTTTTCCTTCATCATTTCTCTCCATATTTTTCTCTTTGTATACCTAACCTCTTCTCTCCATATTCTTGTTTCTATAGAATCGTGCAATGTGACCATATTTTTTGCAATTGAAACACAACATTTCCTTGTCCAAACTAGTCATTCCATTGATTTCTTCTTGATCTACATTGATTTTCAATATGCTCAAATCTTCCATAGATATAAAATTCTACATTCCTTCTATTGACAAAGTTGTTTGACACATTTCTACATTCAATTGACTTATGACCAAATTTATCGCAATTGAAGCACTGATAGGAAAATGATGAATCACTTGATTTCATTTTACTTCTACATTGAGCAGCCATATGACCAAATTTATTGCAATAAAAATAGTATCCATTAAACTTTTGAGCATTAGGTTGTCTTACTGGACATCTTTTTTCTTTGTCCATCACATTTCCTTGCTTGAAATTTCTTTGTCCAGATCTAAAACTTTCTCCTTTTTCATAACCAAGACCTTGCTTATCATTTGCATTCTTCTGCCCTTGAGTCAGCTCAAAAAGCTTAATAGAGCTGATCTTGAACTTCTCCTTGTATTCATTTGTAGTAGCTAGTTCATATCTAAGAATAACAATCTATTTTTCAAGCTCTTCTTCATTATCTCTGGATTGTTGCAGTTCCATTTCCAACTGAATGAATTCTCCATTTATCCTACTGCATTCATCAGATCTTTCTTTTAGGGACTAGGAAAGAATCTCCTCTTTCTTCTTTCTATCTTCAATCTCCTTAGTCATTTTTATCATCATAGATTCCATCTCATTCTTTACGGTACCATTGTCTCTAGCAAGCTTTTCACATTCTTTAGTTATTTCCTTCAAGGTTTGATTCAGATGATCATCATCCATCCTTTTGCTTTCTTCAATAATTTCTCTCTTTTTGCTTTGTTTGATCACAGAGGCCCTTTCTCCTTTCCCTAGATTTAATAACCTGATCCTTCAACTTTTGAATGAATTTCTTAGCATCCTTAAGATTTCCTTTCAATTTCTGAACTTCTTCCTTAGACTGATCAAGATCATGAAGTGCCACCACAAGCTACTGCTGAAGACTACCAGAGTCCATTACATTCCAAGATCTACCTCAAGCTATTAAATTTTTTCAAATGAACTTAGCTCTGATGCCAATTGTTGGACTCAAGCAACACTGAGAGGGGAGTGAATCAGTGTTGATAAATTTTAAACTTGATTAATCTATCCTTTCAAGTGCTTAAAAAATTCAATCAAAAGAAAGATGCATGAACATGAAACAATAACCCACAACAACATAACACAAGGATTTTTACGTGGAAACCATATTAGGGGAAAAACCATGGCGGAGGTCAATCCACAATTTGAGTACTCAAATATAGTGTTTTACAAAACATGGGCATGCACTTGCATTCAGAAACACTGCCTAGAGCTCACTACTCAAAATAAGGAAGGATCACTTCCTTACAAAAGATTTGGATTACAAAAAAAGGTTGAATTGAATAGATAGCATCTACAAATGTTGATTATAGTTATGATTAGGCTCATAAATCAGATTATGGACATTCTTTCTAATTCTGCACTTCACTCTGCTCTGCCTTAATTTGCTTCAAAAATATCCTCTTCTACACAAATAAAAATCTCTCAACTTATATTTTGATATTCACACACACATCAACACATATTGAACTCCCACTTATGCATACCAAAATGAATTAATTGATCTCATATATATATCTGCTAGCAAGAATTCAATTACTATATGTCAGCTCCAATGAGATAGAAAATATCTTCCAATTGTTGGATCAAATCATGAACAACATTGAATGCACATCCACCAAAGTTAGCCATATCATAGATAGGACCCAAAATAAAATATTCAAATAGAAAAATACTTTAAACTATGTGATCAAAAATAATATGCATAAATGAATTGAAATAAATACTATTCAAGCACACCAATAAGACATTGTATCAAAACAGAACATAAAAGGTAAGTAAATGCAAACTCAGTATTCTGCCTTGATTGTCATCCTATTGTCCTCTATCTTCAGTGTTTTTGTCGATTCCAACTTTTGCTCTCAAATTTGTAGGCTAGGCTCAACAAACTGTCTTCCTAAAGAACAAGATTCAAATATGATGCATGATGCAAGATTAAGCTATGATATGGAATTGAACTAATATGCTTGAAGTAAACATGATGCTATGATATGAGAATACTAAATGAATTAAATGCATGAACTCTAATTAATTTCCTATTACCAATGCTTGGATTCACATAGGTATTTATAGAGTTTTTTGAATGATTCTGATTGGCTGTCTTAATTGACGGTTGTGATAATTCCTGGCAGATCAAATGGCTGAAGAAGGATGAAACTGAAGAGAAAATAGAAGAAAACTTGAAAACAAGATTTTTCTATTTTTATGAAAGAGGAAAAGATAAGAAGATAAGAAATCATCTTTCTTTAAAAGAATAAAAGAAAGATTTAAAAGCTGATAAATAATGAATTAGAAAAATTCAATTATTTATTTGTGGAGGATATTCAACTTTTTCTCAATTAAATGAAATATTTAATTAAGCTTTTAAAAGCAGAAGAAAGTTAGTGATAAGAAGAAAGCTTTAATCAGGATTTTTGAAAAAAACAGAAGATCTCATATTTAAATAAAATATTTAATTATGATATGAGAAGAAAACAGAAGATTTCATAATCAATAAAATATCTAATTGTGATTTAGAAAGAAAGCATGAGATCTTTAATTAAATAAGGTTTATTTAATTAAATCATATTTATGAAATTAATTGAATGAAATATTTAATTAATTAGAAGAAGAATTTAAAATAGAAGAAAGAGAAATATTTAAACTTAATTAAATCAAAAGATTTAATTTAAATTCAAACAATGATAATTAATTTAAATAAATAAAATGTATTTATTTAATTAATTAAGTGGACGTATAAAAATAATTAAATAAAATAAATTTATTTAATTATGAAGGAAGAATAAGATGAATGAACAATATAATTAAATTAATTAAATTTAATCATATGTAGAGGACTTTTAGATAAATTAATTAAATAATAAATATTTAATTAATTGTCAGGATTATAGACATGACCATTTTTATGTGTATACATTTTGCCCCTCTTTGAAGTGATGTGTGAAACACATTGCTTCAAAGAAAATAAAATTTTTTTGCCCCTGATATGTTTCTGATTTTTGATGTCGATGATGCCCCCTCGGGAGGTAAATCACGAAAGATGATGTTGAGAATGATAGGGAAACAGTGATTTAGCTCCCGATAAATGATGTTTGTGATGGCCCGGTGAAAAATAATATGGAAAGAATGGAAAAAATGCCATTAACTCTCACCCTAAAAGACCCTTAAAAGGTAAAAGGGGTAAAATGAAGTGTCATTTTCACCCTACTGCTACAGTGAAAAGTGAGCTCTGATAGTGACCTGGTGAGATGGAGATCCCGTTGCACATGTATAGATTCGAGTGAGCGCACCGATACCAGAGACCAACTACGTATGGACCACCAGTGAGTGATTCCAACCGTTTTTTATTGCAAATTTTGCATTTTGAATCAATTTTTCAAATGTTTTAAATCGGATTTCAGTTGTTTTCACACGTTTTAGCGCATTCAAAAAATTTTGTAGCACATAGAGGAAATTTCGTAGCGCATCTAGCCTAGGTTAAAAATTGATCATGTAGTGCATTCGACAGATAAAGTAGCGCATCTAGGGCAAAATCAGCTAGTTTGAACCTGTAGCGCATCTAGGGCACAAAATTGTGCATATAGGGCTAGGGTTTTAAATTGATAGAGTTGCGTATTTGAGAGTTAAAGTGGCGCATAGGCAGGATAGAATAGTGCATCTCGAGTTTTAGCGCATCAAGGAAACAGTTTAGCGCATATGAGAAAAACTTTAGCGCATTTGTGTTTTAGCGCATCTGGGCAACAAAATAGCGCATTTAGGAAATTTTCCACAGAACGTTTGTGTGATGAAAAATGATGATTTAAATTGCTTCCTTAGTTAATAGATAGATGAATTGTAGTACCATCATACTGATATGATAGAAAATGCAATAGAGAACTGATAACTTTGCTTCCACAATAGAAAACAAAGAGTAGATAGCTGATAACTTTGTAACGAACAACAAAGAGTAAAGTGAGTGATTGATTGATTTGTGGTTGATAACTTTGCTTCTCGCGATTGAAAAACAAAGAGTAGATGTTTGATAAATTTTCTTTCTACGATAGAAACCAAATAGTAAAATGAGGATATAAATTTACATTCATGATTGAAGTACAAATAGAAAATGATTTGTGTGTTGATAAATTTGCATTCCTAAAAAGAAAAACAAATAGTAGATGATGATAAGAGTAGATTGATTTGATATTCAGATAGATTGATGTAGTACTTGATATGGGTCATTGATATGATTTGTTGGCTAGATAGATCAGAGGATATGAATATGATTTATGTGTTATTTTTGATGATCAAACAAAATAGGATGCTTTCAAAAGCCTCTAGATTAGAGAGCAGTTCCCACTATGTTGGGAGCAGATAGCAGAGCTTACCCCTGCAGAGTTACAGTTGATAGCAGATTGCGGACTAGGACCTTTGTTGGCGATGCCACGAGGTATTCGGGCCAACAGGGGACTATTGACTGCTTTGGCAGAGAGATGGCACTCGAAGATTAACACCTTTCACTTGCTGATGGGTGAGATGAGTGTGACGCCCGAGGATGTGTACAGGATTCTGGGGATCCCAGTTGTTGGTGCCCTTGTGGTTTATGACCACAAGGAGATTGGTGGGACCGAGGTGCTATGACAAATATGTGGTGATGCAAGCATTTGTGGCTACTGGATAGATTGGGAGGATTTCAGCAGGTATCCAGCCTTAGTTGTTGTGTTGGCTACATTTATTGGAGGCTTCCTTGGACCAGACCATTGGTCAAAGGGATTCACAGTTGGTTGGGGTAGGATGCTGGAGTGGTTGGTGACATAGCCACAAAGGTTTCCCTAGGGGAGCTGTGTATTGGCCGACATGTATCATGATCTCCATCAAGTTGTATACAGAGGATCCACTAGTTTGGCGAGTTGGGTGATGCTGCTACAGATCTGGGCGTGGGAGCACATTGCGATCACGAGACCACATTGCACGAGAGATAGGCTAGCAGGGATGCCCTATGTGTATGCATATTTTGGTGCACTTGTCCAGCAAAATATGGGCAAGGTAGAGTATTGGTGACGGGTATTGGATGACATTGATGCAGTGATATGGAGACCCTACATGGATTATGAGGCGTGGGTGACTGATCACTTAGAGATGCCTTTTGTCTGCAGACCACAATATCTGATAGGGTGGATGCCCTTTATTATTGAGAGATTTCTGGCATTATGGGTCCTGAGACAGTTTGGATTTACACAAGGTATGCCCCAGGGCGTTACTCATTATGGGTGGTGCAAGGGTGATCCAGGATGTGGACCATGCATTCGATACCAGGTAGCATACACAAAGTATTCTACCTTACAATGCGAGGAATGAACCGATAGGCCAGAGGTGTAGGATGCAGGGATGATGGATGATTATGCACAGTATTTTCATACACATCAATTTCCATGATTTACAGTGCTAGATGAGCCACCGGCGATTAGGGTAGTACCACAGCCAGGGGTAGGGATACAGGGGGATGTGGCTTGTGGAGAGCAGGTGATGGGCGGAGGAGAGGAGGAGGGAGAGGATAGTGAGGAGAGCAGAGGAGGAGATGAGGACGAGGAAAGCTTGAATGACGGGGATGATAGGGGAGATTATGGGGATGAGGAGAGGCAGCAGAGGTTGGATAGTCTGGGCAGAGCACAGATTGTTCGGCAAGCTAGATCCGGTGGTAGACCATGGAGTGTGATTAGGGTGTCATCCTCTTCTCAGCAGGCATAGATAGCTGCATTGCAGGGTCAGGTTTAGACTTTTTAGGGACAGCAGGCACAGCTGCAGAGCCAACTAGCTCAGGCTCAGAGTATGATAGTACAGTTACAGGCACAGCTTGCACAGGCCCAGATGTAGATACAGGCTTAGGCATAGGCACAGGTTCAGGCTCAAGCATAGGTACAGGCTTAGATGCTCTCCCCTGATTCCCAGGTGGCACAGTTGGTAGCAGAGAGGGATGCCCTTAGACGGTAGGCACTGGGGGCCGAGGGTGTGGCATAGAGACTCATGGGTACTGTAGAGAGTACATCCTAATGGGAGGCCATTGCAGAGGGATTTGTGGCAGCTAGAGAGGCTGAGTATTATAGAGTTTGATATGAGGAGTTATGCCCTCCCGAGCGGCGAGAGCCTTATCCACAATCACATAGCCGGATGAGGACCTGATCACGGACATCGACACATGGCAGAGAGGTTACAGGGCCTTGACGAGATCCTGATGCAGGGACTAGTGGTAGGCCACCTCCTTCTGGATCAGCTCCTTCAGGGGCATCTACCAGCTAGTGTTTGGGACTGATATAGTTTTACACATATGCAGGGCATGTATATTGAGTTTTGATCATATCTCATGTATCATGTTTTGAACTTTTTAGCTTCATTTGGACATTGGACATTTGTATTATTTTGATGAGCGATGATATGCAGCGGCGATGTTTTTGATGATGATATGTTTGTGCATTTTGGATGTGATATGGATGCTACTTTTATGCATGTATGATATGAGATGGATTTTGATATGTTTTTATTATTGTTTTTGCGGACTAATCTTGTAATGCAGGATGGTTTAATGATATGATGCAGATGGATAATCTAGGATGTAGATGCAATGATTGTGATAATGTATATATGAGATGTTGATTCTTGAATTTTTGTTGCAAATGCAGAGGTGAATAGTATGATATGAAAATGGTAGATAATGAATGTGATACTGATAATGATAATGATGAAAAGATAAATGATATGTTCAGTAATGTTTATGTAATGAAAATGGCAATGCGATGAAAAATGAAATGATGAATGAGTGCAATGGTAATGAAATAATATGAGATGATGATGATAAATAATAGCAAATGATAAATGATAAAATGATAATGATAAAAATGATTGAATCATAAATGAGAATGGTAATGATAATGATAATGATAAATGATAAATGATAAATGATAATGATAATGATAATGATAATGATAATGATAATGATGAAAATGATTAAATGAAAAATGAGAATGATAATGATAATGATAATGATGGATAAAGGATAATGAATGATAAATGATAATGATAATAAAATGATAATGAATGATAATTGATAATGATGATAAAATGATAATGAATGATAAATAATAATGATAATGATAATGATAAATAATAATGATAGATGATAATGTTAATGATAATGATAATGAATGATAAATAATAATGATGATAAAATGATAATGAATGATAAATGATAATGAATGATAAAATGAATGAATGAGAAATGAGAAGGATAATGATAAAATGAATGAAAGAAATGATAAATGATAATGATAAAATGATGAAATAGAAATGAAGGATAAATGAGAATGGTAATAAAAAAAATGAATGAAAGAAATGATAAATGATAATGATGAAATGATGATGAATGAGATGTCCAAATGTCCTCCACAAAGAGTTCAAAACTACATGACAACCATTAATGTTTTCATTCAGCCTTTCAAAAAACTGATGTGAATCCAATATGCAGATATATACAATGATCTAACAAATATGCAACTAAATGAAACTAACCAATTTGTTGAGCCTGTTATAAGACTTCTTGAATCATCATAGAGCATTTAAAATGTTGGAAGTATGTACAAGCATCATAGGGGAAATTTAGTGCCAATGATGACCAAAGTACAACTTTCATTATTTTTGATGTAGCAAGCGAACACAAGCATCGAGGTATAATTGAACTGAGATGACCTAAGCATTTATTGCATAAACAGACAAAGATTAACCACCCTTCCAATGCAAATGTGGAATTGTCATCAATGATATTACTTTGGTAATCATGTCCTGTGACATATTTGCATCAGATTGACCGTTAACCTCAAGACAACAGACAAAGAAAAATCATTCTCGTTCCTTGCCACTCTAGTTCAGTACATCATTGAGTGTGCTCCAGAGTAATGATATCGAAAATCAAACAACCTTTGGTCAAACTTGTAATACTGTTATTTCATACATTATTCAGATTTTTGGATCATCCAATAGACAATGATATGGTATCTGCTGAAAATTGTTCATGATATGGAGCGATGATTGGATAAGGTTTTGCATGAGTTGGTTGTTTGTTCATGTGATCGGATTTTATGACATTGTCCAGCTGTCTTAGTATGCTTTGAAAGTTAAGTGCCCCCAGTTAAGTTTTGCCGTTTATTGACACGACTTGCGGAAAGGAATATGTACAACGATCAAGCCATGGTAAGACATTTTATCACTCCAAGAAAATGACGGCAGGATAATGCGAGTATAACCCTAAGATGCGAAAAAGATGCAGAAAAAGGAAAGCTAAAAAGCCAACGTGCAAAACAGGAACTAATAGATGGAGAGGTACAGATAGCGTCTGTTTGCCAGATTTTCACTATCTATTTTTATTGCATTTTTCTAAGTCTTTATTTTATTTTATTTTTTTTTTGTATTTTTACGTCAATGGGTGCTTGTTTTGCCGGTTTTTCACCCTATGACATTTTTTGGATTTTT
>VDFB02208349.1:0-15892 GCA_007258455.2 Sequoia sempervirens
AGTGAGATTTCTTTGTTTTGAGCAATGAGCTCTAGGCAGTGTGCCTGAATGCAAGTGCATTCTCTTTTTGTTCATACTTTTAACAAATTATAAATTGTGGATTAACCTCCAACGTGGTTTTTCCCCTAATAGGGTTTCCATGTAAAAATCTTAATGTTATGGTGCTTTGATTGTTTCCTTCATATGCTTACATCTTTGCTTCTATTGAAATGTTTTAAATGGTTTAAGATTTTGGAATGAAATTTAAATATTGTTGAACACTGATTCACCCCCCCTCTCAGTGTTCCCTGATTCCAAAAGTTTCATCAAATCTAGGGAAATATATCTTTTTTTCCATCTCGTATTTACCTTAAGCAATTAATTTCTTCTCCCAGGAACCTTGTTCTGATAACAATTTTTGAATGAACAAGACACCTAAGAGAGGGGTGAATCATTTGTAGCAAATTAAAACATGAAAACCCTCAATAGTAATTAGATCCACAAGCATTCATTAAACCTTGATTTTGTTAAAGTGATTAATCATGAAATGGAGAAAATAAAAACTGAAATAACAAAACCATACAAAAGAGAACACCATATTTAAAAGAGAACACCATATTTACATGGAAAACCCAATGAGGAAAAATCCATGGTGAGGATTACCTCATAATATAAGTAATTGTAAAACTAGTACAAAGGCTCATAGTCAAGGCTCGCTGCCAGAGAAAGAAATAAAGAAGATAGAAGATAAATGCTACACAAAGAAAAACTTCTCAATGAAATAGGAAATCCATGACAATTACTCCAACACTTTTGCAGCCTTCCATGAATGATTGTGAACACCTTTAGCTCACTCCATTCAAGAATCCAACACTTGAATTTTCCACTACTCTACTCAAATTCGCATCTATACTTCTATAATTTGTATTGCATTCATCACTCGCATATATCTCGCATCTATCTCACATCTATATTGATTATTTATTGCATCTAAAGACAACACCACTCTTATTAATATCATCCTAAACCTTGAAAATATTCTCCAAGGTTGGAAGCCATCTATTACAATTAAAATTTCAAATTAGGTTGGCACCTAAACATTCCCACAATGGATAGGAATAAATGAAACCCATATAAATCCTTAAGTAGGACCCAAATTAATCCTGAAATACCTCAATATGCTATCAAAAATTTCACATGTAGTCTTAACACTAGATCAGCCAATACCCATGCTAAACACCATAAAACATTAAGTACATGCTTCCTTAAATCAATATAAAACTTCCAGACAAAAAAAATCACTTGAACATGATCTATAATAACCCATAAGCCACTTGAGATTCAAAAAACACTTCATCTAAACTCACATCATAGAAATAATTCAACCCAAAATATTTGGTTAACCTTACACACATACTGACACATGAAACACACATTGTACTACACAAAATCAAGTGAAACCTTGAATTCTGAGAGATACAAACATTATAAGGAACTTCCTAGATTTGCACCACCTAAAGGCAAGCTACAAATAAATTCAGAGCAAATACATTTCTCCCAGACCACATAAAACAATATAGAAAAATTAGTTCACATACTGGTGAAAATATCTCACTCTACATAGTGATCTAGAAACCCAAATTTTGGATACATCAATTAATAACAACCAAGAAAAATATATCAGACCCACATAGGCATAACATCAACATAGAATAAATGCAGATCACATCCTTGAGCACATTTTGAACACTTGCACAACAATTTTTTCTGTATTTATCAAATTTTCTCAAAAGCACTTGGAAACTAAATACCAGAGTCATCATCTCACCATACTACTTCATTCCAACACATATCTAGAAATTGAAAGATAAAGATAGATCCATGTACTCACAACACTTCCTCAATATCTCAACTACACATGTATAACCTGCAACAACCTATTTTCCTCTTTTTCATTATTTTCTCAATATCCTTGACATCTTCATCATGCAATAACCTTCATCAACACATAGTTGACATCAATGACAACACTTGCTTGTTGACATCCTATTGACACTAATGACAACACCTTGCAACAAAGTCTTACTAATAATTTGTACGTAAAAATATGGTTATATTCATTAAAGGTGAAGGATGGTGATTTTTTTGTAGATCACTTAAATTCTTTTAATTTGGTTTTACGGTAGCTTGCATCTTGTTACCGTGTTTTTGGCTATCCCTAGAAAATTTATTTTATTCCCAATTTTGGCTACGTTGTGAGTGATTGGTGGGTATGTGCGAGGATCATAATGGGCCAAAAAGTGGCAATATGATGGGTATGTGGCTTATGATTTTTTTTACCCTAAATTGATGAAGCGAAAAGGGTTTTTAAAGGAAATTATCAGCTTTCCACCGATATAAATTATGCTTTACTTTGAATTTAATAAGTAATTATTATTCATTTTCTATTCAAATTATAGCTAAAGTCCTGATTGATAGGCTGATTGAAAAACATCTATAGCTTTCAAATAGTATCACATTTTTTCAATCAAAAACATGTGTCACATTCTATGGTTCACATACTATAGGATTAAAAAATAAAAATGAATTTCATGAGTTTTTGACCAGTTAAGGTGGTTAGACATCACAGTTTTTATATTTTTTAAAAGTTGTAGTAAAAAATTCATAATTAATTATTTACTTGGAAAAAAATTACAAAATAATATGCATCACATAGGGACAAGTCCTCTCGTATATCTAAAATCTTATAAAAAATATTATCATTTCTTTGTGCTTAGGGTGGTTAGGCAGACACCTACTTATTTTTTCCACTGAAATTTAAGTACTCATTGAAATTTCAAATTTCACCAAATAGATTTCTTTTTCTTTAAAAAACCTAGTAGTTTAGAAACTACATTCAATTTTCTACATATTCTATTCTTACATATTTTTAAAATAATATAGATAACTTATTCAAATTTTTCGTCAAGTTTCCTAACTCTAATTTTTCTAGTTTTAAGTGAACAATATAACTTTGGTGGTGATTATGAAGGTTTCTTTAACTTCTTCTTTTCCCACCACAAGGCTCTTTTCCCTTATATGGTTTTTAACATGTAGCAGTGTTTTGTTAAGTTCACCGAACTCCTGCATATACTACCTCAAAGAAAAAATAATTAACAAGTGTTAGTGCTTATTGAAAGGTGGGCGGTGTTCTACAATGAAGGATGAACCTTGATGGTGATTTACAAAGTTATATAAACTATCCATATCTCCACCCTTATAGTCATTCCTTTTCAATATTTTAAAAAAAAGTTGCAATGAAGTGTTGATATGAAAGTTAACATGTGTGTTACAGTATATCTCAATATTAACTTACAACATGCCTGAGATAGGGTACACTAAACTCAAGAAGGTGAATATGAATGAATTTAGGGAAAAATTCAATGCACCCAATCGACCACCCATCACATGAAAGGTAGTTGATAGTGGATTGGTGGAAGCAGTTGCATTCCCTGTAGCAGTCCAATGCCTATAGTTAATTATTGAATGCATCAGGCATTATATTTTCAAGCTCAATAAATTAGAACAGAAGAAAATAGGTTGGTGGTTAAAATTTAAAGAATCACCTTTTCATCATGCCTGAGGATTCCAAAAAGAGAGGTTTACTTGGCCCTAGATTTCACCAATGTGAGGTTGAGTTCTCACTCAAAAAGGGGTATTACCATAATGTAATGACAAAGAATTGGCTGGAAAATCCTAGGTGGGGTAAATCCCAATTTCCTTGAAATCTACATAGGAACTATTTTGTAGATGAGATATTTGATATAGTTATGTTGTTGCACAGAGTTCAGGGAAATAAAGATGCTTATGGGTTCCAAGAGTGGACGTACTTTTTGTCTAGATTATGCTCGAAGGAAGCCAATTTTTTAGACTGGGTGAAGCTCATTAGTGACAGGATACACAACTTTCTTTTTTTCTTAACCATTAATAAATCATTCCACATGCCTTCTTATTTAATTTACACCATTGCAAACACTAGACCATGTCTATTATTGATGCCAAGTGACTTCCTCATGACCAAGTACCAATTTTTTAGTACCCTGATAGGCTACAGCTAAACAAGAGTTTCCTTCACCACAAAAGGATATTTGATACCTTTATCATGAGGATAACCAGGGAGTTACAAGGAAAAATTAAGATACAACTTCCACTAGAAACCATACAATTTTTCAACTTCTATGATAGTCATTTTATCTAGTTTCCAAGGTTCTCTTGTATAAGATTTTGTAGTTTTATTAGTTTCCCTATAAAACTTCCCAGAAACCCAAAGGATAAATTTGTAATGATTGAGGTCTATAGATAGCTAGCCAATGTTAATTAAAGGTGCCAAGAGTGAAGGAGAGTAACTATGTAGTTTCCAATTAGCTTTTGTCCCTTCACTTGTGAATCTATGTCTGATGCTTTAAACATAGAAAAGGAAATTTCTAGGTATATTTTGCATACTTATGATGAGAATTTTCCTTTTAATCTCAAATATTATGTGAAAGGTAATTTGAAACTAGGACATAGCTTCTTCCATACATTGACTTTGGATTACTATTTTTCTGACTGCTTTGATGAATTTTTAAGTGAGGAGAAATTGGATGAGACTTTCATTGAGAAAAATAGTCACTTATAGCTTGGTTTGGGATGTAGAATGAATTGAGGATGATGAATCTGATCTAGTAGATCCAATCTTTATGGAATTGATAGAAAATAATCCCATCCTTGCTATGGCTTGTATCAATAAGGAAGTAGAGACAATTGAAGCAAGAACTACAGATGATTTGTAAGGACTCAGGAGTGGCTCACTAAAAATAAAATAAAACAATCCAGTCCCCAAACTCAGTCACAGAATACTCAACTTGCAAGAGGTAGTGATCAACCTTCTATGATTGCATGGAATTTTGGATTAGTTTCATGTGAGATATGGGCAAGAACCCAGGGGATAGTGGTGAGGAACCTCCTGATAGGGATGTGTTTCAGTAGACTTTTCGAGAGGATATTCTTGATCTACCCCATATAGATAAGGATAAAGAGGCCCAAGGAGATGAAAGTGATTTAGCTAACATTTAAATTAGTACATCCCATCAATCATCACCTATGAGAGAGGTAAATGAACCTCTGAGATAGAGGTCTTCTCTACCTTCATCATAGGACATAGAAAAAAAAACTCCTCCCATGAAGAGAACATTATTTGACTCTTCCAATTCCAAGGCGACCAATGTTTTAGTTACCCTTATTTGACTATAAGATGCTTTGTCAAAGAAAAGAAAATCAGTGTAAATAGATCTTCTAAAGCAAGATGTGGTGGGTCAATTCCTTCAAAGAACCCCAAATCCCAAGAATTTGAAAAATACTGCTAGGTTAATAGATGATGGAAGTTCAAGGAATCTATGTTTAGAAGGTTCATGTCCCACTACACAGAAGGAAGTTACTTAGGTTACTACAAGTGACTTTGACATTAATAGGATTAATTTGGGACCTCCTACAAGAGATAAAGATGTACACAAATTTCAAGTGTCTATAGGCAGGATGGTTGAGAGATCTAAACAGGACAAGGAGAGTAAGGAAAAATTGAAGAAACATGTCAAAGTTTGGATTTATTTCTTAAAGTAGATCTTTGATCTTCCTCCTGAACTAATTTCTCAAGTTGAATCATCCTCTGATCCCATGGAAATAATAGGAAAAGAAGTTGTGAATAAGATGAAAAGTTGTAAGACCTTCAGAAAAGACATTGATGAATGGAGTGGTGGGTTGGTGAAGAAAGGAAATCAAATCATCACTGACACATTGGGATTTTTTAAAAGAAAAAATGTTTCAAAGACTTTAAAATTGAGAGAGAGTTCATCACTATTGAAAAAGAAGAAATAGTATGGAACCAATATTTCAATGAAATCAAAGTGATGGTAAGTATTGGGATGGGAAATTTGGTTGCAAGGAAAATTATATCTAACGTTGTTGATTCCCATTATGTGATATGGAATAAAAGTGTAGAATGGAAGCTACAATTTAAGAGGTAAGGCTTACAAAAACTCCAGGAAATACTAAGTGTAACTCAATTTTAGAGGAGGTTCATAAGAACCTAGTCGTACTTGGATTGCAGCTTAACAGGGTAAGAGATGGAGGAATGGAGAATGTCAAAGCCTTGGAGAAATATTTCTAGAAGATAATTAATGGGATCTTCAATTCCCAATCTTTCATTGTTGCGCACTTGAGGAAACTCAGTGAACTGGACCTCATCTTGTCTCAAGCAATGGGACTTATGAAGACATATGACCAGAGAATTAAAGATTTTTGAGGTAGTTAGTTAGCATGGAGGTTACAAATGGGGAACATAACTATTCCCCAACATAAGGATCTACCACGTAGCGCAAAGGCTTTCCAATCCTTGCAAAAAAGACTTTGTTGCATCTGTAGAATTTGGAACTGAAGCGCCACCATCCTTACTTTTTAGGTGCTCTATTATTTTTTGAAAAGACTTTATAGTTTTAATTAGTTATGGGGAAAAGAAGCTGTTACTCATCCACTTATTTATATGTTTATTTTTGGAATGGATACTCTATAGACATCATTTTTCAAAAGACCTAATATTATATGCTTTCAATATATTTCTTTTTGACTTGGAATTAAAATCGGTAGTTTTCTTTATGCATCTAGTTTATGGGGATAATTTGAGGTTCTTAAATTTTTGTGTTTAGGTATATCTCTTATGTTTATGCTTATTCCTGTGTGTGAGTATATTTCACTTTTCAGATAATATTGGGTTATTACTTCATTATCAATTTATCTTTTGTGGATTGGTTTTTGTGCCAATATACTTATTGTTTTCATTTGCATTTGATATCGAAAATATTTCTCATATCAGGTTTTTCCTTTCCTTCTTTTGGGTTAAAAGCATGCAATGTGTTTTTTTTAATTTCATTTGAATTCATTGAATATCATATAAAGGATTTGTACCTTTCAATTCAAAGGGTAATCACTTTCCTAAAGAAGGTAATTATCTAGAGTTGTTGAGATAGAGTCACATTTTCAAGCAAGAAATATACATTATTTCAAGGTTCCCAATCTATTATCCAACAATTTTTTGGTGACTTCATTGGGGAGTGAATGAGTTAAGCTAATATTTGAGTTATCTTATTTAGGTTATATATATTGAATATTTTAAACCCATTCTAGATTCTTGAAGATTTACTAGGGGAGAAATAAGTAGGGGTATTTCAGATTCAGTTTTTGAATATTTACAGAGTAGTATTTTTTCTTACACTATCCCTTCTCAAAGAAGAGTCAGTGCTAGAAGTAGACCTACTTCTCCAACTCAGGAACCTCTAGATTATTTTACTTCCCAAGCCTTAGTATTACACTAAACTATCCTCCTAGTAATTATTAATTTTCCTCACAATAAAGCTAGTCAACCACTTGTCCCTTGGGGAGGTGCTATTGGTCCTTTGAGACTAGGGAATAATCTACATGACCTACCAAAAGGCTCCTAAAAAAACTTACCCAAGTTCATAGGTGATGGGAATATTTCACTAGAAGAGCATATTGATGCTTTCTTTGTAGCCTATGTTTTTCTTAGAGTCCAAGAGGAAGATGTAGCATTTAGACTATTTGCATAATCTTTAGTGGATACTATAGCAAAATAGTTTTACTAGTTGTCACGTGGTTCTATTAACAATTGGACCACTATGAGAAGTAAATTTGAAAGAAAATTTAAAAGTGTTGACGATGATCTTTCCTTGATAGCGCAAGTTACACAGTTGAAGAAAGAAGTGAGGGAGCCCATGAGAGAATTCATGGAAAAATTCAATAGGCTGGTAAGTTGAACGATGTTGCAAATAGACCATTTGAGGAGATGCAAAAATGTTTCTTTATTAATGCACAACACCCTAACATCAATTTACTTCTAAAAATAGGACCCATAAATATGTTAGAAGATAAAAAAAATGTTGGCTACCAAACTAGAAGATGACTTCATTAAGGTCAGAAAATAGAACAGAGATATGCTTACAAAAAAATCACAACTAGATACTTTGTCAGACCCCATGATAAAGAGGCTAGAAAATGAAATTATTTCTCTTAAAAGAAAGTTACCTAAGAGTACTCAACCCTACCAAGACATCTCAAGCAAGATGAATTTTCAACCTAGAAATAATAAGGCTCTTTGATGTAAGAAGGTGGTTGACACTCGAGGTATGTGCAAGATCATCATGGAAAAACAAGCCTTAGCGGCAAAAAATTGAGAAAAATCAAAGGTAGGCAACTTGCAAAAATTGAATAAGTTATCTATATTATTTCAAAATATGTAAGCATAGAATTTGTAGAAAATTGAATGTAGTTTCTAAACTACTAGGTTTGTTTAAAGAAACAAAATCTATTTGGTGAAAATTTGAAATTTCAATGTAGTAGTACTTAAATTCGAGGGAAAAAATAAGTAGGTGTGCAGAATACACCTAACCACAATAAAATGATACTATTTTTATAATATTTTGGATATAAGTAGAGGACTCATGCCCCAATGTGATGCATATTTTTGTATTTTTTTCCAAGTAAATAATTAATTATGAATTTTTATTACAACATTCAAAAAAATATAAGAACTTCATATGTCAACACCTTAACTTGGTCAAAACTTCATGAAATTCTTTTTTTAATCCTATAGTATGCAAAGCACAAAATGTTACACATGTTTTGGATTCAAAAATGTGATACCGATTAATCCTATAGTATGCAAAGCATAGATGTTACATGTTTGATTCAAAAAATGTGATACCGTTTGAAAGCTATAGATGTTTTCAATCAACCTATCAATTAGGACTTTAGTCATAATTTGAATAGAAAATTAATAATAATTACTTATTAAATTCAAAGTAAAGCATAATTTATATCGATGGAAAGTGAGAATCTCCATTAAAACCCTTTTTGTTTCATCAATTTTAAAGTAAAAATAGTTGTCACCACATACCCATCATATTTCCACTTTTTGGCCCATCATGATCCTACATACCCACTCCTAGACCAACACAAAAGATCAAAATCAATCGGGAAACAACTCTTACAACACATCCCTATTCCCTTTCTCAAAACTCACAACTAGAGGCTTGTAGCCCTCACAATCTGTCTTCTCACAATATATTTTAGAGAATGCCATGAAAATACCAACCAAACACCATTTAAGACTTACTTGAAGTCCTGACACAACATACCAAAAGATCCACTAGGGTTTCTTTGAAACAAATTTGAAAACTTATAAGCTGCCATGCCCTTAGGCTACTCAATTAGCCCTCTTTTAAAAAGGGGGTCCCTCCTAATCATAAATTTATCACAAAATATTTTGACAAGTCCTCCAATTTTTATGCAAAACCATAGATTCCTCAATCATTTCTTAGTTTCGTGACCTACAGAACGCTGATCCAAGAAAACCTCTCTTTTCAAGAAAATAACCTAGGGTTTACTGAAAATCTTATCACTCGAACTTGTCTGACCCAAAAAATACTAGAAACATTTCAAATTTACCTTGCACAAACTTAATCTATAGTCACTTTAATAGTTTCAACAACAATTCATCAAGACCCTTCACTAACTCACCATTTTCACTTGGAAAAACACATTTACTAGCTCTAGGGCATCATCCCAATTTGAAAAACTCAACTCTCCCACCTACCAAAACATGAGAACACCTAAATTACAATTTTGGGACCCATTCCATGAGTTAAATTAGGTACAATGAGTGGAATGGGTCAATTTCCCATTTTACAAGTCCAACCATTAAAACTGTGTAAATAGGGCTGCTACAGAAAACTACTGAGATCTTTCCCTAAATTCAGAGTTACACTCTCAAAATTGAACCAAATGAAAGATAATTCATGTATCTAAAAAACCCCAAAGGATTAAGATCATTTAAAGCCTGTACAGGTCCATACAAAATGATTAAAGTTCATAAAACACATAAAATCTGTAGAAAAATGTTGTATTATGATTAGAATTTTTCCATACAAACTTCAACAATAGATGCTCAAGCCTTTTGAGGCTTTTTATACATGTTAAATTCAAAAAACAACCACCAAATTCCTATAACTATCCAATAAACTACCATGACCCTTCCTATTCCAAAAGTTGCATTTTTTTGACAATTTTTGCTCTTGCCAACATTTACAATTTCTCCACCTTTTGCTAATTTGACACCTAAGACTCAAAACCACCTAAATACATATAAAATGGTATTTTTAGACCTTATTCAGCATAAATAGACTCAAAACACCCTATAATACCCTTGACTCAACTAAATGACCAACCTATCAACCTTTAAGTATTCAAACTTACAAATGGTGGATTAGGTGCTCCTGCACCACTCTTCCCCTTCCTCCAACTCAATAGAGGTTGGAAATAGAAGCTCCTCTTGGAGAAAAAAAGAAGAATATGTATAACTTACACCTTACATCTGATCATGATCGATCAGATTATCCTGAGATGAACAAATTTATGTAGATGACTACTCTGAAGGAAATCATTAAAGATGTTATTGAAGAAGGTAATTCTTCCAATTAGTATGGTGAATTTGCAAATGGGAACCTCAAATTTTAACTTGATGATCATAGAGTTAGAGACATGTACATCACAATGGATGAACCCACCTGTGCTACTATCACATGAGGAAAAAAAAACACTAATCAAAGAGGTACTCCAAACTCTCTGAAAGTTTTTCTTACTAGAGCTAGTGCCATTTCAAAAAGTAAAAATATGTCACATGTTGAAAATTCTACTTGACCTTTTGACATTGTTGAATTTTGTAAAAACTATAAGTTTCAAATTTCACAAAAAAAATATTTATGGATGTATCCTAAGGAATTGGATAGGCTAATAGAGTATGTTAGGCTAGGATAGCTTGAGTCCCACGTAGGCCTTAATGAAAAAAGGATTAGTTCTCAAGACTCAATTGTTAATATATCATCCAACAGTAAAACATACTCATCATGCTTCTTTGAGGATAAACCAAATCCTTTCTATGTATCATTATTCCTAAATGGGTTTAGGTTGAATAACTGTATCATTGACTTTGGTGATTTTGATAATGTTATGCCCACAAAAACTTCTTGTGCCCTAGGACTAAACTTAATAAGACATTCAGAAAATGTTATTCCATGGATTCCAAGTAGGTTCCCTTGATCAAAAAATTTAAATATCCAAAAGTTTCTCTTGCAGCTCATTTTAACAAAAGACTCAAGTTCACAATTCTAGTGGTTTATTACATATTAGTTATGGTATTCTCCTAAGAAAAAGTTTTTGTAAGAACCTAGGAGGTGAAATTCAGTTGGATTGGTCCTATGCTACCATACCTATATTGGGAGTAAGAAAGTGCACTTAGATTTTGAGCCTAAGGCTAAGATAACATTATTGAATTCAAAAGATCGTAAGGCGTAGATTTTATTCAAACAATCTAAATTTGGGAACTATATGATTTTTTCGAATGAGGATAAAGAAGCTAATATTGTTGGTCCAGATTCAAACTCAAAATTTTGGATGATGAAATTTGATGGGAATTGCTCTAACTTTGGATCAAGAGCGGGTGTAGTGTTCATCTCTCGTTTAGGAGAAAATTTCACTTTTTCTTATAAACTAGAATTTGCAGAGCCAATAATATAGAAGAATGCAAAGCTCTATTACTAGGGTTGGCTGAGGCAAGAAATATGGGGATTAATATGCTCAAAGTTTTAGGAGATGTTGAGTTGACTATAAAATAGGTGCAAAATAAAATTTACTATGAAAAATTAAAGGCTAAGACACAATAGGAACAAGGTATGGGATTATATTGAGTATTTTGATACTTTTTCAATAGAGGTGATCCCTGAGAACTAAAATCTATGACTGATTCATTAGTAGTCCCCTCCTTATTACTCCAACATCTAGATTTTAAGAACAAATCTTATATGGTCCAGATGATTTATTGACCCAAGATCATTGATAATGTTAACCACTAGAAAGTATTTGAGAATTACAAGAAATTCAAGCCTTTCTAGAGAACACTGAGATCTTTACCAAAACCTTCTTTGAAGGGAGCACCATTGAGTGTAAAGAGTTATGCCTTGATGATATCAATTGATTTGAAGTATGGGGTCATTCAATTGAGAGGTAATAAAATTATTAAGGGTTTGGTCTCTTTGGAGGACTTATTTGACCATCATGATTGATCTATTAAATGGAGAATGAGTGAATCTATTGATAGTTTTAGAGAATTTAAAGCAGTAAACATTGGAGCTCTTGACTCCCATAAGCTGGTTTATATTAGAAAGTGTTTTTCTCCAGTGGAGAGGGAAAATGTGATAGCCTTAGTCATCAAGTATAAATAAGTTTCTTCTTGGTGGTATGATGATCTTAAAAACTTTATGGGAAAAAATTTCAGCATCACCCACTAAAACGAGGGGTGGCTACTTTTAGACAAAAAAAGGAATTACAACCCTAAGGTAATAGATATGATTTTTTGAGAGATTGACAAGATGCTCAAATCCAAAATAATCTACCTAATTCATCATGCTACTTGGGTAGAAAACATTGTTCTAGTCTGCAAGAAGAATGGTAAAATAAGGATACATGTGGAATTTAGGAACCTTAACCAAGCATCTCTAAAGGAAAATTAGCCACTTTCAAATATGGATCATATTATCTAGACATTTGTTCGCTTAGAGATGATTTCCATGTTGGATGACTTCTCCAGCTACAATCAGATTAGTGTGGCAAGAGAATACCAAAATAAAAATAGCATTCACAAAACCTTGAGTAAACTTCACCTACAATAGGATTCCCTTTATAATCATTAATGTGAGAGAAACATTTTAGAGAGCTATGGACTTATGCTTTCTAGATCTTAGGAATAAGATCATCATCAGCGACCTTGAGGGTGAATCATCTAAGGGCTTTGGAGCAAGTATTACAGAGGTGCAAAGAGCATGGTATCTCCCTTAATCCTAAAAATTTGGTATTTGGAGTTATTAAGGATAAGATATTAGGTCACATAGTGTCCAAATAATGGAATAGGATAGACCCAAAGCGAGTTAAAGCTATCCTTCAGCTAAGTCTTCCTTCTAACAAAATGGGTCTAAAATATTCTTTTGGCCATGTTAACTTCCTAAGGAAATTTGTTTTGGATTTCTATGAGATTACCAAACATATGGTCGAGATGATGAAGGAAAAAAAGATTTTCAAGTCGAATGAAGTTGGAAAGAAATCCTTTAATGACATTAAGGAAGCTATTTCTCAAGCCCCTATAATAGTTCACCCTAATTTCAAAAAGGATTTCATCATTTACTGTTATGCTTCAGAGCATATTGTGTCTACTATCCTACTTCAAGATGATGAGTAGAATATACAAGAACCCATAGCCTTCATGAGCATACCACTAAAGAAGCATGAGCTTAATTATTCTCAAATAGAAAAGAATGTGTTTGCAGTGGTTAAAGTGGTCAAACAAATTCTTTTCTATATATTTGTGACTTAGAAAAAAGGACCTCTTGCTTGACATGGGAATAATGAATGATAAATTGGATTTAATGATCTTTGATTCAGGTATTGTGAGGAATTTTATGTATCCACACAAAGTATTAGACCCTTGCAAATCGAATAACATGCTTTTATTGATGTCTTGTAAAGGTGTTGTAAAGTGTTGTAAAGGACTTTCACGCTTTTCTAGATTTAATGAACCTATTTCTCCCTAATTCAAAATTATAAAATTTGTTTAATAACATTACCACATCAATTTAGAAGGCTTGTGAATTAAATTTAATGATAAACTAGTGTTGTAATGTGTCTTGCACATTCACATTGGTTCTTGTGCCTTCCTAGGCTATGTGGACCTCATTTTAATGTTGTAAAGTGTATTTAATCACACTTTCACATTGAATTCTATGTCCTAGGCCCTAATTGACCTTCACATCATCATTAATAGGCCCCCATTAACCCATATTGTGAATCTTGAGGAAATATTTGATAAAATACCTGACAATTTTTTCAATTTAAACCTTATTTCCTTATCTCCTAGCATCTTATTTTTCAAAATGGCCTTTGTCATGGAAAATTAGTCACATCCGAGTGGGACCCATTCGCCATGGGTGGTGAATGAGTCCCATTTTCCCATTTTTGACTTGTGAGTGGGAAAAATTGAAATTTAAGTTTATTATTTTCACATGTCATCCTTAGGGATCCAATTTCCAAGCTAATAAGGTGAGTTACCTATAAAATAACCTCTCTAAACCCTAAATCACATTCATTATTCATTATTCATCCATCATTCTTCCATCTCAAGTCAGGAAACTTAGGGTTTCATCATTTCAAGTCGCCAAGATATCAATTTTTAGACATTCAAGGGTAGATTCTTCATGTTTTGCAGCAGACTTTCAAGATCAAACATCATGGCAAGCTAATCAACTCCATTATTGCATGCTCAGTCCATTCTATTGGAACCTTCAAATTTTGGAAAAATTTGAAGGTGCCATGTCAAAAAATTTAATACAACACTCAGAAAATCTCAATTGAAAAAGTAGCCCGAGGAACACATTTTGAAAAATCATAACCTGGGACTTGTTTATTTTCATGAAAAACCATCTTGTAGGAGTGTTCATATATCATATGTAAGTATGCATACCAGTTTTCAGCTCCATATAATTTGATTTGACAAAGTTTCAAAGCGATAAGTTGAAGGGTTTTTGGGAAGATCTGAATCTATTAAAAATGGTCAACTTTGAGGATAAATATTAAGCAAATGGATGATGATCATAACAAAGTGATTGGTGCCTTCAATTATCTACACCAAAGTCTACCTCCATGCCAAATTTTTAGGGTGTTTGGACATCATATAGTATTTTTTCAAAACCAATTCCAAATGGATTTTACTCAGTTTTGAAAACTACATTTCTAGAAAATTGTCACAAAAGGTCAAATTGGAGGCTTGATATTTTGCAAACAATGAAGATTGATGAAAACACACTTTGCACACATGTTCATGGATCCTAAATGAATTAATCTACAAAGTTATAGCCTCCTAGGATTAAGTTTGATATTTTTTCGAAAAGGCGAGTTGGTGGTTTTCAATTGAGTTGGATGGGTGCAATTTTCAGAAAGTGTTAAATCGCGACTTTGAGCGTTAATAGTTTTTAGTCTGGATCACTTTATACCAAATCATTCTGCAACCATGCTCCCCTATCACAACTCAGTATTCTGGTGCAGTTTTGTGGCTCAAGGTGTTGTTTTGATCAATTTTCTAAGGTAGTTTTGGAGGCTACTTGACCCATTTTTGCCACATTGCAAAATTTTAGAAAACAGATTTTGACAAATACCCACTTCAATTTAGACATAAAGCATCATGAAATCTGATCAATTGGGTTTGTGTTTAGAGCAATCTTGGGGAAGAGGCCTTTAAGAAGTACTTAATAGGGGTGACTTATTTGGATGGCATCAACAAACTGAAAACAAACCTAATTACAAAGGGTATCAATGGTTAACAATGATTCAATTTGGTGTTAGCTAAGTGAATTACCTTGAACTGGTGAAAAGGTAAAATTTGGGGCAGTCATAAACCTTGTGTGAAAATGAAAGCCAGTGAAGGACTAAAAGGATGTAATCTCATTAAAGGGTAATTTGATACTAACTCAAAAAATAAAATGAGGATTTTTGGAAAATAGGAAAGGGAAGTCAATTCAAAATGAAGATGGATAGTAATATAAATGTACCCATGGAGTTAAAAATTAAAATGACAAGTAAAAGGTAAAAGTGACTATTTTTATGTAATGAGCAAGGTAAATAATATTGAGCAGGGGAATTGTAGAATGCAAACCACAAAGTGTGAAATCATTGCCATTGATAATAGAGGAAACCTATGATGTTTATAGTTTTGCTCAAAATAGGA